>JAQIUQ010000404.1:95000-143388 GCA_030378365.1 Hybognathus amarus | reverse complement strand
GTCCTTGGTTGGGTTCATCTGCTATGCCGTTCTGTTAAAGTAAATATCTCAGCTCTGTATGCCATTATAAATATCTAAATATCTCAGCTCTGGAAGGGTCTAGAGCCTCCATTTTTGCACTCAGGTCTGAGTCCCATGGCCCTCTATCAGAATCCAGAGTTTCAAGAAGATTGGAGAAACTTATTTTTCGCACAAAAAAAAAAAAAACATAAGGGGTACCACTGTCGTTTTTTTTTTTTTGGGTTAAAATTTAGATTTTTCTTGAAACTCTGGATTCTGATAGAGGGCCATGGGACTTAGATCTGAGTGCAAAAATGGAGGCTCGATACCTTCCAGAGCTGAGATATTGAGATCTCACGTAGCATTTATGCCATTGTAAATATCTCAATATCTCAGCTCTGTATGCCATTATAAATATCTAAATATCTCAGCTCTGGAAGGGTCTAGAGCCTCCATTTTTGCACTCAGGTCTAAGTCCCATGGCCCTCTATCAGAATCCAGAGTTTCAAGAAGATTGGAGAAACTTATTTTTTCGCACAAAAAAAAAACATAAGGGGTACCACTGTCGTTCTTTTTTTCAGGTCAAAATTTTGATTTTCTTGAAAACTCTGGATTCTGATAGAGGGCCATGGGACTTAGATCTGAGTGCAAAATGGAGGCTCTAGACACCTTCCAGAGCTGAGATATTGAGATCTCACGTAGCATTTATGCCATTGTAAATATCTCAATATCTCAGCTCTGTATGCCATTATAAATATCTAAATATCTCAGCTCTGGAAGGGTCTAGAGCCTCCATTTTTGCACTCAGGTCTAAGTCCCATGGCCCTCTATCAGAATCCAGAGTTTCAAGAAGATTGGAGAAACTTATTTTTTCGCACAAAAAAAAAAACACATAAGGGGTACCACTGTCGTTTTTTTTTCGGGTTAAAATTTAGATTTTCTTGAAACTCTGGATTCTGATAGAGGGCCATGGGACTTAGATCTGAGTGCAAAAATGGAGGCTCTAGACCCTTCCAGAGCTGAGATATTGAGATCTCAGGTAGCATTTATGCCATTGTAAATATCTCAATATCTCAGCTCTGTATGCCATTATAAATATCTAAATATCTCAGCTCTGGAAGGGTCTAGAGCCTCCATTTTTGCACTCAGGTCAATGTCCCATGGCCCTCTATCAGAATCCAGAGTTTCAAGAAGATTGGAGAAACTTATTTTTTCGCACAAAAAAAAAAACATAAGGGGTACCACTGTCGTTTTTTTTTTCGGGTCAAAATTTTGATTTTCTTGAAACTCTGGATTCTGATAGAGGGCCATGGGACTTAGATCTGAGTGCAAAAATGGAGGCTCTAGACCCTTCCAGAGCTGAGATATTGAGATCTCACGTAGCATTTATGCCATTGTAAATATCTCAATATCTCAGCTCTGTATGCCATTATAAATATCTAAATATCTCAGCTCTGGAAGGGTCTAGAGCCTCCATTTTTGCACTCAGGTCTAAGTCCCATGGCCCTCTATCAGAATCCAGAGTTTCAAGAAGATTGGAGAAACTTATTTTTTCGCACAAAAAAAAAAAAAACATAAGGGGTACCACTGTCGTTTTTTTTTTTCGGGTCAAAATTTAGATTTTCTTGAAACTCTGGATTCTGATAGAGGGCCATGGGACTTAGATCTGAGTGCAAAAATGGAGGCTCTAGACCCTTCCAGAGCTGAGATATTGAGATCTCACGTAGCATTTATGCCATTGTAAATATCTCAATATCTCAGCTCTGGAAGGGTCTAGAGCCTCCATTTTGCACTCAGGTCTAATGTCCCATGGCCCTCTATCAGAATCCAGAGTTTCAAGAAGATTGGAGAAACTTATTTTTTCGCACAAAAAAAAAAACATAAGGGGTACCACTGTCGTTTTTTTTTTCGAGGTCAAAATTTTGATTTTCTTGAAACTCTGGATTCTGATAGAGGGCCATGGGACTTAGATCTGAGTGCAAAAATGGAGGCTCTAGACCCTTCCAGAGCTGAGATATTGAGATCTCACGTAGCATTTATGCCATTGTAAATATCTCAATATCTCAGCTCTGTATGCCATTATAAATATCTAAATATCTCAGCTCTGGAAGGGTCTAGAGCCTCCATTTTTGCACTCAGGTCTAAGTCCCATGGCCCTCTATCAGAATCCAGAGTTTCAAGAAGATTGGAGAAACTTATTTTTTCGCACAAACAAAAAAAACATAAGGGGTACCACTGTCGTTTTTTTTTTCGGGTCAAAATTTAGATTTTCTTGAAACTCTGGATTCTGATAGAGGGCCATGGGACTTAGATCTGAGTGCAAAAATGGAGGCTCTAGACCCTTCCAGAGCTGAGATATTGAGATCTCACGTAGCATTTATGCCATTGTAAATATCTCAATATCTCAGCTCTGTATGCCATTATAAATATCTAAATATCTCAGCTCTGGAAGGGTCTAGAGCCTCCATTTTTGCACTCAGGTCTAAGTCCCATGGCCCTCTATCAGAATCCAGAGTTTCAAGAAGATTGGAGAAACTTATTTTTTCGCACACAAAAAAAACAAAAACATAAGGGGTACCACTGTCGTTTTTTTTTTCGGGTCAAAATTTAGATTTTCTTGAAACTCTGGATTCTGATAGAGGGCCATGGGACTTAGATCTGAGTGCAAAAATGGAGGCTCTAGACCCTTCCAGAGCTGAGATATTGAGATCTCACGTAGCATTTATGCCATTGTAAATATCTCAATATCTCAGCTCTGTATGCCATTATAAATATCTAAATATCTCAGCTCTGGAAGGGTCTAGAGCCTCCATTTTTGCACTCAGGTCTAAGTCCCATGGCCCTCTATCAGAATCCAGAGTTTCAAGAAGATTGGAGAAACTTATTTTTTCGCACAAAATAAAAAAAACATAAGGGGTACCACTGTCGTTTTTTTTTGAGGTCAAAATTTAGATTTTCTTGAAACTCTGGATTCTGATAGAGGGCCATGGGACTTAGATCTGAGTGCAAAAATGGAGGCTCTAGACCCTTCCAGAGCTGAGATATTGAGATCTCACGTAGCATTTATGCCATTGTAAATATCTCAATATCTCAGCTCTGTATGCCATTATAAATATCTAAATATCTCAGCTCTGGAAGGGTCTAGAGCCTCCATTTTTGCACTCAGGTCTAAGTCCCATGGCCCTCTATCAGAATCCAGAGTTTCAAGAAGATTGGAGAAACTTATTTTTTCGCACAAAAAAAAAAACATAAGGGGTACCACTGTCGTTTTTTTTTCGGGTCAAAATTTTGATTTTCTTGAAACTCTGGATTCTGATAGAGGGCCATGGGACTTAGATCTGAGTGCAAAAATGGAGGCTCTAGACCCTTCCAGAGCTGAGATATTGAGATCTCACGTAGCATTTATGCCATTGTAAATATCTCAATATCTCAGCTCTGTATGCCATTATAAATATCTAAATATCTCAGCTCTGGAAGGGTCTAGAGCCTCCATTTTTGCACTCAGGTCTAAGTCCCATGGCCCTCTATCAGAATCCAGAGTTTCAAGAAGATTGGAGAAACTTATTTTTTCACACAAAAAAAAAAAACATAAGGGGTACCACTGTCGTTTTTTTTTTGAGGTCAAAATTTTGATTTTCTTGAAACTCTGGATTCTGATAGAGGGCCATGGGACTTAGATCTGAGTGCAAAAATGGAGGCTCTAGACCCTTCCAGAGCTGAGATATTGAGATCTCACGTAGCATTTATGCCATTGTAAATATCTCAATATCTCAGCTCTGTATGCCATTATAAATATCTAAATATCTCAGCTCTGGAAGGGTCTAGAGCCTCCATTTTTGCACTCAGGTCTAAGTCCCATGGCCCTCTATCAGAATCCAGAGTTTCAAGAAGATTGGAGAAACTTATTTTTTCGCACAAAAAAAAAACATAAGGGGTACCACTGTCGTTTTTTTTTTCGGGTCAAAATTTTGATTTTCTTGAAACTCTGGATTCTGATAGAGGGCCATGGGACTTAGATCTGAGTGCAAAAATGGAGGCTCTAGACCCTTCCAGAGCTGAGATATTGAGATCTCACGTAGCATTTATGCCATTGTAAATATCTCAATATCTCAGCTCTGTATGCCATTATAAATATCTAAATATCTCAGCTCTGGAAGGGTCTAGAGCCTCCATTTTTGCACTCAGGTCTAAGTCCCATGGCCCTCTATCAGAATCCAGAGTTTCAAGAAGATTGGAGAAACTTATTTTTCGCACAAAAAAAAACACATAAGGGGTACCACTGTCGTTTTTTTTTCGGGTCAAAATTTAGATTTTCTTGAAACTCTGGATTCTGATAGAGGGCCATGGGACTTAGATCTGAGTGCAAAAATGGAGGCTCTAGACCCTTCCAGAGCTGAGATATTGAGATCTCACGTAGCATTTATGCCATTGTAAATATCTCAATATCTCAGGTCTGTATGCCATTATAAATATCTAAATATCTCAGCTCTGGAAGGGTCTAGAGCCTCCATTTTTGCACTCAGGTCTAAGTCCCATGGCCCTCTATCAGAATCCAGAGTTTCAAGAAGATTGGAGAAACTTATTTTTTCGCACAAAAAAAAAACATAAGGGGTACCACTGTCGTTTTTTTTTTCGGGTCAAAATTTTGATTTTCTTGAAACTCTGGATTCTGATAGAGGGCCATGGGACTTAGATCTGAGTGCAAAAATGGAGGCTCTAGACCCTTCCAGAGCTGAGATATTGAGATCTCACGTAGCATTTATGCCATTGTAAATATCTCAATATCTCAGCTCTGTATGCCATTATAAATATCTAAATATCTCAGCTCTGGAAAGGTCTAGAGCCTCCATTTTTGCACTTAGGTCTAAGTCCCATGGCCCTCTATCAGAATCCAGAGTTTCAAGAAGATTGGAGAAACTTATTTTTCGCACAAAAAAAAAAAACATAAGGGGTACCACTGTCGTTTTTTTTTTCGGGTGAAAATTTAGATTTTCTTGAAACTCTGGATTCTGATAGAGGGCCATGGGACTTAGATCTGAGTGCAAAAATGGAGGCTCTAGACCCTTCCAGAGCTGAGATATTGAGATCTCACGTAGCATTTATGCCATTGTAAATATCTCAATATCTCAGCTCTGGAAGGGTCTAGAGCCTCCATTTTTGCACTCAGGTCTAAGTCCCATGGCCCTCTATCAGAATCCAGAGTTTCAAGAAGATTGGAGAAACTTATTTTTTTCGCACAAAAAAAAAAAACATAAGGGGTACCACTGTCGTTTTTTTTTTCGGGTCAAAATTTTGATTTTCTTGAAACTCTGGATTCTGATAGAGGGCCATGGGACTTAGATCTGAGTGCAAAAATGGAGGCTCTAGACCCTTCCAGAGCTGAGATATTGAGATCTCACGTAGCATTTATGCCATTGTAAATATCTCAATATCTCAGCTCTGTATGCCATTATAAATATCTAAATATCTCAGCTCTGGAAGGGTCTAGAGCCTCCATTTTTGCACTCAGGTCTAAGTCCCATGGCCCTCTATCAGAATCCAGAGTTTCAAGAAGATTGGAGAAACTTATTTTTTCGCACAAAAAAAAAAACATAAGGGGTACCACTGTCGTTTTTTTTTTTCGAGGTCAAAATTTTGATTTTCTTGAAACTCTGGATTCTGATAGAGGGCCATGGGACTTAGATCTGAGTGCAAAAATGGAGGCTCTAGACCCTTCAGAGCTGAGATATTGAGATCTCACGTAGCATTCATGCCATTGTAAATATCTCAATATCTCAGCTCTGGAAGGGTCTAGAGCCTCCATTTTTGCACTCAGGTCTAAGTCCCATGGCCCTCTATCAGAATCCAGAGTTTCAAGAAGATTGGAGAAACTTATTTTTTCGCACAAAAAAAAAAAACATAAGGGGTACCACTGTCGTTTTTTTTTTCGGGTCAAAATTTTGATTTTCTTGAAACTCTGGATTCTGATAGAGGGCCATGGGACTTAGATCTGAGTGCAAAAATGGAGGCTCTAGACCCTTCCAGAGCTGAGATATTGAGATCTCACGTAGCATTTATGCCATTGTAAATATCTCAATATCTCAGCTCTGTATGCCATTATAAATATCTAAATATCTCAGCTCTGGAAGGGTCTAGAGCCTCCATTTTTGCACTCAGGTCTAAGTCCCATGGCCCTCTATCAGAATCCAGAGTTTCAAGAAGATTGGAGAAACTTATTTTTCGCACAAAAAAAAAACATAAGGGGTACCACTGTCGTTTTTTTTTTGGGTCAAAATTTTGATTTTCTTGAAACTCTGGATTCTGATAGAGGGCCATGGGACTTAGATCTGAGTGCAAAAATGGAGGCTCTAGACCCTTCCAGAGCTGAGATATTGAGATCTCACGTAGCATTTATGCCATTGTAAATATCTCAATATCTCAGCTCTGTATGCCATTATAAATATCTAAATATCTCAGCTCTGGAAGGGTCTAGAGCCTCCATTTTTGCACTCAGGTCTAAGTCCCATGGCCCTCTATCAGAATCCAGAGTTTCAAGAAGATTGGAGAAACTTATTTTTTCGCACAAAAAAAAAACATAAGGGGTACCACTGTCGTTTTTTTTTTTGAGGTCAAAATTTTAGATTTTCTTGAAACTCTGGATTCTGATAGAGGGCAATGGGACTTAGATCTGAGTGCAAAAATGGAGGCTCTAGACCCTTCCAGAGCTGAGATATTGAGATCTCAGGTAGCATTTATGCCATTGTAAATATCTCAATATCTCAGCTCTGTATGCCATTATAAATATCTAAATATCTCAGCTCTGGAAGGGTCTAGAGCCTCCATTTTTGCACTCAGGTCTAAGTCCCATGGCCCTCTATCAGAATCCAGAGTTTCAAGAAGATTGGAGAAACTTATTTTTTTCGCACAAAAAAAAAAACATAAGGGGTACCACTGTCGTTTTTTTTTCGGGTCAAAATTTTGATTTTCTTGAAACTCTGGATTCTGATAGAGGGCCATGGGACTTAGATCTGAGTGCAAAAATGGAGGCTCTAGACCCTTCCAGAGCTGAGATATTGAGATCTCACGTAGCATTTATGCCATTGTAAATATCTCAATATCTCAGCTCTGTATGCCATTATAAATATCTAAATATCTCAGCTCTGGAAGGGTCTAGAGCCTCCATTTTTGCACTTAGGTCTAAGTCCCATGGCCCTCTATCAGAATCCAGAGTTTCAAGAAGATTGGAGAAACTTATTTTTTCGCACAAAAAAAAAAACATAAGGGGTACCACTGTCGTTTTTTTTTTTCGAGGTCAAAATTTTGATTTTCTTGAAACTCTGGATTCTGATAGAGGGCCATGGGACTTAGATCTGAGTGCAAAAATGGAGGCTCTAGACCCTTCCAGAGCTGAGATATTGAGATCTCACGTAGCATTTATGCCATTGTAAATATCTCAATATCTCAGCTCTGTATGCCATTATAAATATCTCAATATCTCAGCTCTGGAAGGGTCTAGAGCCTCCATTTTTGCACTCAGGTCTAAGTCCCATGGCCCTCTATCAGAATCCAGAGTTTCAAGAAGATTGGAGAAACTTATTTTTTTCGCACAAAAAAAAAACATAAGGGGTACCACTGTCGTTTTTTTTTTCGGGTCAAAATTTTGATTTTCTTGAAACTCTGGATTCTGATAGAGGGCCATGGGACTTAGATCTGAGTGCAAAAATGGAGGCTCTAGACCCTTCCAGAGCTGAGATATTGAGATCTCACGTAGCATTTATGCCATTGTAAATATCTCAATATCTCAGCTCTGTATGCCATTATAAATATCTAAATATCTCAGCTCTGGAAGGGTCTAGAGCCTCCATTTTTGCACTTAGGTCTAAGTCCCATGGCCCTCTATCAGAATCCAGAGTTTCAAGAAGATTGGAGAAACTTATTTTTCGCACAAAAAAAAAAAACATAAGGGGTACCACTGTCGTTTTTTTTTTAGGGTGAAAATTTTGATTTTCTTGAAACTCTGGATTCTGATAGAGGGCCATGGGACTTAGATCTGAGTGCAAAAATGGAGGCTCTAGACCCTTCCAGAGCTGAGATATTGAGATCTCACGTAGCATTTATGCCATTGTAAATATCTCAATATCTCAGCTCTGTATGCATTATAAATATCTAAATATCTCAGCTCTGGAAGGGTCTAGAGCCTCCATTTTTGCACTCAGGTCTAAGTCCCATGGCCCTCTATCAGAATCCAGAGTTTCAAGAAGATTGGAGAAACTTATTTTTCGCACAAAAAAAAAAACATAAGGGGTACCACTGTCGTTTTTTTTTTCGAGGTAAAATTTTGATTTTCTTGAAACTCTGGATTCTGATAGAGGGCCATGGGACTTAGATCTGAGTGCAAAAATGGAGGCTCTAGACCCTTCCAGAGCTGAGATATTGAGATCTCACGTAGCATTTATGCCATTGTAAATATCTCAATATCTCAGCTCTGTATGCCATTATAAATATCTAAATATCTCAGCTCTGGAAGGGTCTAGAGCCTCCATTTTTGCACTCAGGTCTAAGTCCCATGGCCCTCTATCAGAATCCAGAGTTTCAAGAAAGATTGGAGAAACTTATTTTTTCGCACAAAAAAAAACATAAGGGGTACCACTGTCGTTTTTTTTTTAGGGTAGAAATTTTGATTTTCTTGAAACTCTGGATTCTGATAGAGGGCCATGGGACTTAGATCTGAGTGCAAAAATGGAGGCTCTAGACCCTTCCAGAGCTGAGATATTGAGATCTCACGTAGCATTTATGCCATTGTAAATATCTCAATATCTCAGCTCTGTATGCCATTATAAATATCTAAATATCTCAGCTCTGGAAGGGTCTAGAGCCTCCATTTTTGCACTCAGGTCTAAGTCCCATGGCCCTCTATCAGAATCCAGAGTTTCAAGAAGATTGGAGAAACTTATTTTTTCGCACAAAAAAAAAAAACATAAGGGGTACCACTGTCGTTTTTTTTTCGAGGTCAAAGTTTTGATTTTCTTGAAACTCTGGATTCTGATAGAGGGCCATGGGACTTAGATCTGAGTGCAAAAATGGAGGCTCTAGACCCTTCCAGAGCTGAGATGTTGAGATCTCACGTAGCATTTATGCCATTGTAAATATCTCAATATCTCAGCTCTGTATGCCATTATAAATATCTAAATATCTCAGCTCTGGAAGGGTCTAGAGCCTCCATTTTGCACTCAGGTCTAAGTCCCATGGCCCTCTATCAGAATCCAGAGTTTCAAGAAGATTGGAGAAACTTATTTTGACGCACAAAAAAAAAAACATAAGGGGTACCACTGTCGTTTTTTTTTTCGGGTAGAAATTTTGATTTTCTTGAAACTCTGGATTCTGATAGAGGGCCATGGGACTTAGATCTGAGTGCAAAAATGGAGGCTCTAGACCCTTCCAGAGCTGAGATATTGAGATCTCACGTAGCATTTATGCCATTGTAAATATCTCAATATCTCAGCTCTGTATGCCATTATAAATATCTAAATATCTCAGCTCTGGAAGGGTCTAGAGCCTCCATTTTTGCACTCAGGTCTAAGTCCCATGGCCCTCTATCAGAATCCAGAGTTTCAAGAAGATTGGAGAAACTTATTTTTTGCACACAAAAAAAAAAACATAAGGGGTACCACTGTCGTTTTTTTTAGAGTGAGAAATTTTGATTTTCTTGAAACTCTGGATTCTGATAGAGGGCCATGGGACTTAGATCTGAGTGCAAAAATGGAGGCTCTAGACCCTTCCAGAGCTGAGATATTGAGATCTCACATAGCATTTATGCCATTGTAAATATCTCAATATCTCAGCTCTGTATGCCATTATAAATATCTAAATATCTCAGCTCTGGAAGGGTCTAGAGCCTCCATTTTTGCACTCAGGTCTAAGTCCCATGGCCCTCTATCAGAATCCAGAGTTTCAGAAAATCGAGAAACTTTTTTTTCGACACAAAAAAAAAACATAAGGGGTACCACTGTCGTTTTTTTTTCGGGTAGAAATTTTGATTTTCTTGAAACTCTGGATTCTGATAGAGGGCCATGGGACTTAGATCTGAGTGCAAAAATGGAGGCTCTAGACCCTTCCAGAGCTGAGATATTGAGATCTCACGTAGCATTTATGCCATTGTAAATATCTCAATATCTCAGCTCTGTATGCCATTATAAATATCTAAATATCTCAGCTCTGGAAGGGTCTAGAGCCTCCATTTTGCACTCAGGTCTAAGTCCCATGGCCCTCTATCAGAATCCAGAGTTTCAAGAAGATTGGAGAAACTTATTTTTTCGCACAAAAAAAAAACATAAGGGGTACCACTGTCGTTTTTTTTTTGAGTCAAGATTTTGATTTTCTTGAAACTCTGGATTCTGATAAAGGGCCATGGGATTTAGATCTGAGTGCAAGAATGGAGGCTCTAGACCCTTCCAGAGCTGAGTATTGAGATCTCACGTAGCATTTATGCCATTGTAAATATCTCAATATCTCAGCTCTGTATGCCATTATAAATATCTCAATATCTCAGCTCTGGAAGGGTCTAGAGCCTCCATTTTTGCACTCAGGTCTAAGTCCCATGGCCCTCTATCAGAATCCAGAGTTTCAAGAAGATTGGAGAAACTTTTGTTCGCACAAAAAAAAAAACATAAGGGGTACCACTGTCGTTTTTTTTCGAGGTCAAAGTTTGATTTTCTTGAAACTCTGGATTCTGATAGAGGGCCATGGGACTTAGATCTGAGTGCAAAAATGGAGGCTCTGAGACCCTTCCAGAGCTGAGATATTGAGATCTCACGTAGCATTTATGCCATTGTAAATATCTCAATATCTCAGCTCTGTATGCCATTATAAATATCTAAATATCTCAGCTCTGGAAGGGTCTAGAGCCTCCATTTTGCACTCAGATCTAAGTCCCATGGCCCTCTATCAGAATCCAGAGTTTCAAGAAGATCGAGAAACTTTTTGACCCGAAAAAAAAAACGTAAGGGGTACCACTGTCGTTTTTTTTTCGAGGTCAAAATTTTGATTTTCTTGAAACTCTGGATTCTGATAAGAGGGCCATGGGACTTAGATCTGAGTGCAAAAATGGAGGCTCTAGACCCTTCCAGAGCTGAGATATTGAGTCTCACGTAGCATTTATGCCATTGTAAATATCTCAATATCTCAGCTCTGTATGCCATTATAAATATCTAAATATCTCAGCTCTGGAAGGGTCTAGAGCCTCCATTTTTGCACTCAGATCTAAGTCCCATGGCCCTCTATCAGAATCCCAGAGTTTCAAGAAGATTGGAGAAACTTTTTACCCGAAAAAAAAAAACATAAGGGGTACCACTGTCGTTTTTTTTTTCGGGTCAAAATTTTGATTTTCTTGAAACTCTGGATTCTGATAGAGGGCCATGGGACTTAGATCTGAGTGCAAAAATGGAGGCTCTAGACCCTTCCAGAGCTGAGATATTGAGATCTCACGTAGCATTTATGCCATTGTAAATATCTCAATATCTCAGCTCTGTATGCCATTATAAATATCTAAATATCTCAGCTCTGGAAGGGTCTAGAGCCTCCATTTTGCACTCAGGTCTAAGTCCCATGGCCCTCTATCAGAATCCAGAGTTTCAAGAAGATTGGAGAAACTTATTTTTTCGCACACAAAAAAAAAACATAAGGGGTACCACTGTCGTTTTTTTTTCGAGGTAAAAATTTTGATTTTCTTGAAACTCTGGATTCTGATAGAGGGCCATGGGACTTAGATCTGAGTGCAAAAATGGAGGCTCTAGACCCTTCCAGAGCTGAGATATTGAGAATCTCACGTAGCATTTATGCCATTGTAAATATCTCAATATCTCAGCTCTGTATGCCATTATGAATATCTAAATATCTCAGCTCTGGAAGGGTCTAGAGCCTCCATTTTTGCACTCAGATCTAAGTCCCATGGCCCTCTATCAGAATCCCAGAGTTTCAAGAAGATTGGAGAAATTTTTTCGCACAAAAAAAAAACATAAGGGGTACCACTGTACGTTTTTTTTCGGGTAAAATTTTGATTTTCTTGAAACTCTGGATTCTGATAGAGGGCCATGGACTTAGATCTGAGTGCAAAATGAAGGCTCTAGACCCTTCCAGAGCTGAGATATTGAGATCTCACGTAGCATTTATGCCATTGTAAATATCTCAATATCTCAGCTCTGTATGCCATTATAAATATCTAAATATCTCAGCTCTGGAAGGGTCTAGAGCCTCCATTTTTGCACTCAGGTCTAAGTCCCATGGCCCTCTATCAGAATCCAGAGTTTCAAGAAGATTGGAGAAACTTTTTCGACACAAAAAAAAAAACATAAGGGGTACCACTGTCGTTTTTTTTCGAGGTGAGAATTTTTGATTTTCTTGAAACTCTGGATTCTGATAGAGGGCCATGGGACTTAGATCTGAGTGCAAAAATGGAGGCTCTAGACCCTTCCAGAGCTGAGATATTGAGATCTCACGTAGCATTTATGCCATTGTAAATATCTCAATATCTCAGCTCTGTATGCCATTATAAATATCTAAATATCTCAGCTCTGGAAGGGTCTAGAGCCTCCATTTTTGCACTCAGGTCTAAGTCCCATGGCCCTCTATCAGAATCCAGAGTTTCAAGAAGATTGGAGAAACTTTTTTTTCGCACAAAAAAAAAAAACATAAGGGGTACCACTGTCGTTTTTTTTTCGGGGTAAGAATTTTGATTTTCTTGAAACTCTGGATTCTGATAGAGGGCCATGGGACTTAGATCTGAGTGCAAAATGGAGGCTCTAGACCCTTCCAGAGCTGAGTATTGAGATCTCACGTAGCATTTATGCCATTGTAAATATCTCAATATCTCAGCTCTGTATGCCATTATAAATATCTAAATATCTCAGCTCTGGAAGGGTCTAGAGCCTCCATTTTGCACTCAGGTCTAAGTCCCATGGCCCTCTATCAGAATCCAGAGTTTCAAGAAGATGGAGAAATTTCTTACCCAAAAAAAAAAAACGTAAGGGGTACCACTGTCGTTTTTTTTTGGGTCAAAATTTTTAATTTTCTTGAAACTTCTGGAATTCTGATAGAGGGCCATGGGACTTAGATCTGAGTGCAAAAAATGGAGGCTCTAGACCCTTCCAGAGCTGAGATATTGAGATCTCACGTAGCATTTATGCCATTGTAAATATCTCAATATCTCAGCTCTGTATGCCATTATAAATATCTAAATATCTCAGCTCTGGAAGGGTCTAGAGCCTCCATTTTTGCACTCAGATCTAAGTCCCATGGCCCTCTTCAGAATCCAGAGTTTCAAGAAAATAGAAAATTATTGACCCGAAAAAAAACGTACAGTGGTACCACTTTGTTGTTTTTTTTCGGGGTAGAAGTTTTGATTTTCTTGAAACTCTGGATTCTGAATAGAGGGCCATGGGACTTAAATCTGAGTGCAAAAGTGGAGGCTCTGACACTTCCAGAGCTGAGATATTGAGATCTCACGTAGCATTTATGCCATTGTAAATATCTCAATATCTCAGCTCTGTATGCCATTATAAATATCTAAATATCTCAGCTCTGGAAGGGTCTAGAGCCTCCATTTTTGCACTCAGATCTAAGTCCCATGGCCCTCTATCAGAATCCAGAGTTTCAAGAAGATCGGAGAAACTTTTGCACCACAAAAAAAAAAAACATAAGGGGTACCACTGTCGTTTTTTTTTCGAGGTAAAATTTTGATTTTCTTGAAACTCTGGATTCTGATAGAGGGCCATGGGACTTAGATCTGAGTGCAAAAATGGAGGCTCTAAGACCCTTCCAGAGCTGAGATATTGAGATCTCACGTAGCATTTATGCCATTGTAAATATCTCAATATGTCAGCTCTGTATGCCATTATAAATATCTAAATATCTCAGCTCTGGAAGGGTCTAGAGCCTCCATTTTTGCACTCAGATCTAAGTCCCATGGCCCTCTATCAGAATCCAGAGTTTCAAGAAGATCGAGAAACTTATTTTGACCACAAAAAAAAAAACGTAAGTGGTACCACTGTACGTTTTTTTTTCGGGTCAAAATTTTGATTTTCTTGAAACTCTGGATTCTGATAGAGGGCCATGGGACTTAGATCTGAGTGCAAAAATGGAGGCTCTAGACCCTTCCAGAGCTGAGATATTGAGATCTCACGTAGCATTTATGCCATTGTAAATATCTCAATATCTCAGCTCTGTATGCCATTATAAATATCTAAATATCTCAGCTCTGGAAGGGTCTAGAGCCTCCATTTTGCACTCAGATCTAAGTCCCATGGCCCTCTATCAGAATCCAGAGTTTCAAGAAAATCAAAATTTTGACCCAAAAAAAAAACGTAAGGGGTACCACTGTCGTTTTTTTTCGAGGTCAAAATTTTGATTTTCTTGAAACTCTGGATTCTGATAGAGGGCCATGGGACTTAGATCTGAGTGCAAAAATGAAAGCTCTAGACCCTTCCAGAGCTGAGATATTGAGATCTCACGTAGCATTTATGCCATTGTAAATATCTCAATATCTCAGCTCTGTATGCCATTATAAATATCTAAATATCTCAGCTCTGGAAGGGTCTGAGAGCCTCCATTTTGCACTCAGATCTAAGTCCCATGGCCCTCTATCAGAATCCAGAGTTTCAAGAAAATCGAAAACTTTTGATCGCACAAAAAAAAAACATAAGGGGTACCACTGTCGTTTTTTTTCGGGTCAAAATTTTGATTTTCTTGAAACTCTGGATTCTGATAGAGGGCCATGGGACTTAGATCTGAGTGCAAAAATGGAGGCTCTAGACCCTTCCAGAGCTGAGATATTGAGATCTCACGTAGCATTTATGCCATTGTAAATATCTCAATATCTCAGCTCTGTATGCCATTATAAATATCTAAATATCTCAGCTCTGGAAGGGTCTAGAGCCTCCATTTTTGCACTCAGATCTAAGTCCCATGGCCCTCTATCAGAATCCAGAGTTTCAAGAAAATCAAAATTTTGACCCAAAAAAAAAAAACGTAAGGGGTACCACTGTCGTTTTTTTTTCGGGTCAAAATTTTGATTTTCTTGAAACTCTGGATTCTGATAGAGGGCCATGGGACTTAAATCTGAGTGCAAAAATGGAGGCTCTAGACCCTTCCAGAGCTGAGATATTGAGATCTCACATAGCATTTATGCCATTGTAAATATCTCAATATCTCAGCTCTGTATGCCATTATAAATATCTAAATATCTCAGCTCTGGAAGGGTCTAGAGCCTCCATTTTTGCACTCAGATCTAAGTCCCATGGCCCTCTATCAGAATCCAGAGTTTCAAGAAAATCAGAAATTTTGATCCACAAAAAAAAAACGTAAGGGGTACCACTGTCGTTTTTTTTCGGGTCAGAATTTTGATTTTCTTGAAACTCTGGATTCTGATAGAGGGCCATGGGACTTAAATCTGAGTGCAAAAATGGAGGCTCTAGACCCTTCCAGAGCTGAGATATTGAGATTTCACGTAGCATTTATGCCATTGTAAATATCTCAATATCTCAGCTCTGTATGCCATTATAAATATCTAAATATCTCAGCTCTGGAAGGGTCTAGAGCCTCCATTTTTGCACTCAGATCTAAGTCCCATGGCCCTCTATCAGAATCCAGAGTTTCAAGAGAATGCAGAAACTTATTTTTGACACCAAAAAAAAACATAAGGGGTACCACTGTCGTTTTTTTTTTCGGGTCAGAATTTTGATTTTCTTGAAACTCTGGATTCTGATAGAGGGCCATGGGACTTAGATCTGAGTGCAAAATGAAGGCTCTAAGACCCTTCCAGAGCTGAGATATGAATCTCACGTAGCATTTATGCCATTGTAAATATCTCAATATCTCAGCTCTGTATGCCATTATAAATATCTAAATATCTCAGCTCTGGAAGGGTCTAGAGCCTCCATTTTTGCACTCAGATCTAAGTCCCATGGCCCTCTATCAGAATCCAGAGTTTCAAGAAGATTGGAGAAACTTTTGACCCGAAAAAAAAAACGTAAGGGGTACCACTGTCGATTTTTTTTCGGGTCAAAATTTTGATTTTCTTGAAACTCTGGATTCTGAATAGAGGCCATGGACTTAGATCTGAGTGCAAAAATGGAGGCTCTGACCCTTCCAGAGCTGAGATATTGAGATCTCACGTAGCATTTATGCCATTGTAAATATCTCAATATCTCAGCTCTGTATGCCATTATAAATATCTAAATATCTCAGCTCTGGAAGGGTCTAGAGCCTCCATTTTTGCACTCAGATCTAAGTCCCATGGCCCTCTATCAGAATCCAGAGTTTCAAGAAGATTGGAGAAACTTATTTTTCGCACAAACAAAAAAAAACATAAGGGGTACCACTGTCGTTTTTTTTTTTTCGGGTCAAAATTTTGATTTTCTTGAAACTCTGGATTCTGATAGAGGGCCATGGGACTTAGATCTGAGTGCAAAAATGGAGGCTCTAGACCCTTGCCAGAGCTGAGATATTGAGATTTCACGTAGCATTTATGCCATTGTAAATATCTCAATATCTCAGCTCTGTATGCCATTATAAATATCTAAATATCTCAGCTCTGGAAGGGTCTAGAGCCTCCATTTTTGCACTCAGGTCTAAGTCCCATGGCCCTCTATCAGAATCCAGAGTTTCAAGAAGATTGGAGAAACTTATTTTTCGCACACAAAAAAAAAAACATAAGGGGTACCACTGTCGTTTTTTTTTTTAGGGTCAAAATTTTGATTTTCTTGAAACTCTGGATTCTGATAGAGGGCCATGGGACTTAGATCTGAGTGCAAAAATGGAGGCTCTAGACCCTTCCAGAGCTGAGATATTGAGATTTCACGTAGCATTTATGCCATTGTAAATATCTCAATATCTCAGCTCTGTATGCCATTATAAATATCTAAATATCTCAGCTCTGGAAGGGTCTAGAGCCTCCATTTTTGCACTCAGGTCTAAGTCCCATGGCCCTCTATCAGAATCCAGAGTTTCAAGAAGATTGGAGAAACTTATTTTTCGCACAAAAAAAAAACATAAGGGGTACCACTGTCGTTTTTTTTTTCGGGTCAAAATTTTGATTTTCTTGAAACTCTGGATTCTGATAGAGGGCCATGGGACTTAGATCTGAGTGCAAAAATGGAGGCTCTAGACCCTTCCAGAGCTGAGATATTGAGATCTCACGTAGCATTTATGCCATTGTAAATATCTCAATATCTCAGCTCTGTATGCCATTATAAATATCTCAATATCTCAGCTCTGGAAGGGTCTAGAGCCTCCATTTTTGCACTCAGGTCTAAGTCCCATGGCCCTCTATCAGAATCCAGAGTTTCAAGAAGATCGGAGAAACTTATTTTTTCGCACACAAAAAAAAAACATAAGGGGTACCACTGTCGTTTTTTTTTCGGGTCAAAATTTTGATTTTCTTGAAACTCTGGATTCTGATAGAGGGCCATGGGACTTAGATCTGAGTGCAAAAATGGAGGCTCTAGACCCTTCCAGAGCTGAGATATTGAGATCTCACGTAGCATTTATGCCATTGTAAATATCTCAATATCTCAGCTCTGTATGCCATTATAAATATCTAAATATCTCAGCTCTGGAAGGGTCTAGAGCCTCCATTTTTGCACTCAGATCTAAGTCCCATGGCCCTCTATCGGAATCCAGAGTTTCAAGAAGATTGAGAAACTTTTTGACCCAAAAAAAAAAACATAAGGGGTACCACTGTCGTTTTTTTTGGGTCAGAATTTTGATTTTCTTGAAACTCTGGATTCTGATAGAGGGCCATGGGACTTAGATCTGAGTGCAAAATGGAGGCTCTAGACCCTTCCAGAGCTGAGATATTGAGATCTCACGTAGCATTTATGCCATTGTAAATATCTCAATATATCAGCTCTGTATGCCATTATAAATAAAAAAGCAGAGAGACCGTTTGCTTTCAAAAAATATTGTATTATTGTTTTATTAATTTTAATTGATTATTTATTTATTATTTTTAATGTTTCATATTGATAACCTTGTATTTTTTGTTTATACCACAATAAATGTAAATAGTCAATAAAATTATTTTGATAAAAAAAAAATCTATATTTTTTCACCTAGGCCTGGTTCCACAGACAGGTGTTAAGCCAGGATATAGGCACTCAGTAGGCATTCAATGTCTTTTATAAACATGCTTCAGTAAAAAACATTATTGATGTGCATCTTGAGACAAAAATAATGGCACTGATGACTGATAAAGATTTCCAGTGTAAGTTGCTTTCAGTTAAATCAGCTCAAAAACATGCATTTAGTCTGAGAATTAAGCCTCATCTGTGAAACCAGGGGATGATGTAACTGTTTTTTTTTAAGTTTTCATAATATTTGTATGGAATGAAGACCTTTCTCTGAGTTAGGATGCCACATATGTAGGGCACTCATTAGGTTTTGGGGCAAGTCCTGCTATGTTTGTCTAAGCAATGAAGATATTGATATTTGAGCATAATTGAGATACGATTACAGTTTGTATTAATATTTTGAATCGGGTTTTTTTTATTTTTCTATTAGTTTTAGTTAGCTATAATCGCACTGAGACCCCAGATGGACGCAGCAACACGAACGCTTGGCTAAACCAATTACTTAAGTTCAGAATTCACTTCAGATGAACTAAATGAAATCAATCTCCCAGACAGGCAATATAAAGAAGTGTAAAACACAAGCGAGCTGAAGTCACTGATAACGCCAGTCAGAATATAAACATCAGGCATATTCTGCTTCCACATATACGCCAATTTCCTGCAAGACGACTAGACGTAATATCCCAGCAACCCCTGTGATTGACTGCTGCTTATCTGCATGTGTGTGTGAAACAAAAGTGTGTATGAAGCGTCCCAGCAGGCAGTGGCACAGTCAGCCGAGACGGTTGCCACGGTGACAGACAGACGAAGCCGACACCGGTGCCTGTGCGGAGGATTAGATTAAATAGTCTTCATTTAACTAGTGGCTGTTCATTAAAACTATTAGAGGCAAAACAATCAATAATAATGATTTACTCAGAGCTCAAATGCTTAAAATACATACACACCACACTTTCAATTTCCTTCTCAAATCTGATATTTTAGGCGGCATATTTGACTGCTACACATGCATGAAATTATTTGCAGTCTGAACATTAACACGACACACCAAATTTCAGTGGCGGCTGGACAGATACAAACAAATATATCTTATATAAAAATATATCTTATATAAATTCTGCAACTATTGACATCACAGATTGAAAACATCTCATTATCTGCTCAAACTTTATACAAGAGTTTGAGTTTGTGCTTCAGAAAACAGCAAATATCTGTTGTTATTTTTATACAACTGCTAGTTAATCCTATTGATTTATCCATTGTATTTGAATTGACAGAACTTTTGGGAAGTAAAACTTGAAAAGTCCAAGAAATGTACACTACCGGTCAAAAGGTTTAAGATCGGTAAGATTTTTATTTATTATGACAATTTAAAATGACTTTTTTATGTTAATATATATTAAAATGTAATTTATTCCTCTGAAAAAGCTTAATTTTCAGCATCATTACTCCAGTCTTCAGTGTCACATGATCCTTCACAAATCACTCTAATATGATGATTTTATGCTCCAAAAAACATGTATGATTATTATCCATGTTGAAAACAGTTTTTTACATTTTTATTTCAGGATTCTTTGATGAATAGAAAGTTCAAAAGAACAGCTTTTATCTGAAATGGAAAGCTTTTGTTACATTAAACACTACCCTTTAAAAAGTTTGGGGTCAGTAAGAATTTGTATTTTATTTTTGGGGGAAATAAATAAGAAATCAATACTTCTATTCATCAAGGATGAGTTACATTGATCAAAAGTTACAGTAAAGACATTTATAATGTTAGAAAAGATTCTAATTAAATAAATGTTGTTCTTTGAACTTTCTATTCATCAAATCCTGAAATTAAAATGTAAAAAACTGTTTTCAACATGGATAATAATCATACATGTTTTTGGAGCATAAAATCATCATATTAGAGTGATTTGTGAAGGATCATGTGACACTGAAGACTGGAGTAATGATGCTGAAAATTCAAAGGAATAAATTACATTTTAATATATATTAACATAAAAAAGTCATTTTAAATTGTCATAATATTTCACAATATTACTGTGTTTTTTGTGTATTTTTTATCAAAAAATTGCAGCCTTGGTGAGCAGAAGAGACTTCTTTTAAAAACATAAAAAATATCTAACCAAATCGATGCTTTTGACCGGTAGTGTATATATAATTTGTTTTATATGTTAATATTTACATTTATCTCAATGATCATACTCAATTCGTGTATTTAATTATTTTACTCTATTTTTATTTATGTAATAATTTAGTTAATGTTTTTAAAATCATATGTATTTAGGCTACTTAAATTTGATTTATATTTGTATTTATTTGTTAATATATTTGTATTTATTATTTATTGTATTATATGTATTTATTATTGTATTTATCAATATTTTCTAAATATTGATATTTTGAATATTTCTATTGGGGCTGTGCCATATTCAGTCAATTTCAATAGTTTGGTAACCATGTATTTCATTATACATACTGATTATGTATTTCATTATACATACGTATATTATACATACATTCATTATGACAACCGTCTCTCTTTTTTTCTCTGAATATTACTCTCTAATATTACACATCTCTAGACAAATGTCAGGATGTGTGAGACTTTCCTACATCACACCAGGAAAGCCCCATCGTCTCCCCAGCAGAGGGAGTCGTAACACTACTAATGTACAGGAGGGACAGAGTTCATATGGGTTGTCTTTATGAATGCTCATCTGAGGGCAGAAACTGATATATATACATTACCAGTCAAAAGTTTAATGTTCGGTAAGATTTTTTATGTTTTTAAAAGAAGTCTTCTGCTCACCAAGGCTGCAATTTTTTGATAAAAAATACACAAAAAAACACAGTAATATTGTGAAATATTATGACAATTTAAAATGACTTTTTTATGTTAATATATATTAAAATGTAATTTATTCCTCTGAAAAAAGCTGATTTTCAGCATCATTACTCCAGTCTTCAGTGTCACACTGATCCTTCACAAATCACTCTAATATGATGATTTTATGCTCCAAAAAACATGTATGATTATTATCCATGTTGAAAACAGTTTTTTACATTTTTATTTCAGGATTCTTTGATGAATAGAAAGTTCAAAAGAACAGCTTTTATCTGAAATGGAAAGCTTTTGTTACATTAAACACTACCCTTTAAAAAGTTTGGGGTCAGTATTTTATTTTGTGGGGGAAATAAATAAGAAATCAATACTTCTATTCATCAAGGATGAGTTACATTGATCAAAAGTTACAGTAAAGACATTTATAATGTTAGAAAAGATTCTTAATTAAATAAATGCTGTTCTTTGAACTTTCTATTTCATCAAAGAATCCTGAAATAAAAATGTAAAAAACTGTTTTCAACATGGATAATAATCATACATGTTTTTGGAGCATAAAATCATCATATTAGAGTGATTTGTGAAGGATCATGTGACACTGAAGACTGGAGTAATGATGCCTGAAAATTCAGCTTTTTTTCAGAGGAATAAATTACATTTTAATATATATTAACATAAAAAAAGTCATTTTAAATTGTCATAATATTTCACAATATTACTGTGTTTTTTGTGTATTTTTTATCGGAAAAATTGCAGCCTTGGTGAGCAGAAGAGACTTCTTTTAAAAACATAAAAAATCTTACTGAACCTTAAACCTTTTGACAGGTAGTGTATGTTTTTAAATTGTTTTAAATTTAAATAATTGTTTTTTCATGCTACATGAAAAATGTACAATAGTCATTAATTTTTTTCTTTCTTCTTTTTAAAAAAATAAATAAATAAAAATGACTCACCGATGGCAGAAGGTTTACATGCAGGTGCAGTTAAAGACCCTGAAAAACACATTTAAGTAAATTAATTTCTGTCAATACAGCATTTAACTCAATGAGTTAGATTGTACACAAGTTAACAAGCAAACGTACATGTAGAATGATGATCTCCTGAAAGCTCCTCTCGCAACAGCTATCTGTACAACTGCAGGAGAGTCACGACTGGGTATGGTGATAGTTTCCGGTTTCCACTCATAAACGGCCCTGAGGTTCTCACATCAGAGCTTTACACAACACATTTACAAACAGTGACGGTCAGATGGAGAGATTTATATTTCTGTTATATAAGAGAAAATGAAGGTGAGAGGAGAAGAAGAGTCACAGAAATACAGATGCCGAGCACTACAGACGAAACTCAAAATTACAACATCGTGCAAGAGTTCATTTATTTCAGTAATTCATCTTAAAGGTGAAACTAATATAATATATAGACTCATTACATGCAAAGTGAGATATTTCAAACCTTTATTTGTTATTAAACCTTTTCGCAATATTCTAATTTTGAATTTGGGTTTTCATAAACTATAATCCATAATCATCCAAATTATAACATATAAAGGCTTTAAATATCTTATTTTGCATGTAATGAGTCTATATATTAGTTTCACCTTTTAGTTGAATTATTTTTGCACGATATTTCACATTTTCCGAGTTTCACCTGTACTGTATGTACTTTAGAATGATGCAGTTATTAATATTAAGATCATATCATGCTTAAAATGTAACATGAACACACAACCAGGTTGCTTGAAAACCTTTTATTAAATATTAACACAAACTAGAGAAAAATAAAACTCCTACAAAACACAACGCTACAGCTTCATTGCAATATCTTTACACAAGATAATTTAGAGATATTGACTTTAGTTACATTAAAAACATGCAGCTATCTCTTATCGTGTCTGATCAGAGGCATACTGAGAGAAACACCTAGAATAAATATGTAAACTAGTTTTTTTATTGCAGCAGCATTTTTTATATTGCTGCCACAATGCAATGTTGTTGCTATGCGGTTGCTTTCTATTCCTCAGCCGAAAAGACCTCATCTGATATGTTTTAGGTCGGACTTTTTCACCGTTTTATTGTATGGTATGTAAGCAATCGTGACGATAACCATAGCAAGCACTGGATGAACACTTGTGGAGTTCAGACTGAGGTTTGAGACTTTTAAAGGACCAAAGCGAAGTGGTTTTGAAAAGGCACTGCTGTTTTCAGAAAGTGCCCCGAGTCGGGCAATGTCAATACACTGGATTTGCCGTATTAAAAGATACAAGTATTTAAAAGGCATGAACAATACTGGATGCCTGGAGGCTTGTGCGCACAGAATACAATATTAAGAACCATTAATAGTCGTTATATATGCGTTTTTGGACTTTGTGATTCTGAAACATACATGAATGCAGTTTTATAATGTAATCAGTGATCTTCTGACTCTCTAAGAGCTTAGATTTATGTAAACATTGAATTTTTCCTTATTTTTAGTGTTTTCTTTTCCATATTTGATAATGAAAACACATACCATTGAAGCAGTTTCTTCCTTTTTTGCCTTTTCTTCAGAAAGTGAAACCTTTTTCAGTCATAAATAATTAAATACAGTACATTCACTATAATATTAATGTTTATTTAAAATACAAACCCAAATATATTTACAGGTGAAGGATCTTTTCAGAGGTGCTGAAAGTTGTCAAGTCGTCCCTGTACTTGATCCACAGCTGTCCTCCAACAAAGCCAAGGTCAATGTGAGCAGAGAGTGATCAGATTTGTGTGATGCTGGTACCATGACTTGAGAACGAGCCTGAGGAGCAGGCCTCATGTGTCAGACCCTTCAGGGAGTTCTGCCTGACAGCTCAGTCCATCTTCCTCTGGAAATACCTTCTAATTGTGTGTCCCGCTCGTCCAATGTCAGAATTATCCTCGTTGAACTTCTCACAGTTATCAAACACCAGGTTCACATCAGATAATAAAAGCTTCAAGGTTCATGTACCTGCAATAAGAAAAATCAAATGTGATTACAAAACACACACTGGATGTTTAATCAAATCATTTCTGCTGGTAAATATGGAGTTTTCACACATTTGGTTCTAATAATCGAACGTCCGTCATAGTTGGATGAGTTTCTATACTGGTGAACGGAAAATACAACAAATAAAAAAGAAAAATTCCATTTGATTCACAAATAGCATTGATTTGACTTACCCAAAAGAGGAATAAATATGAACCCTGAAATTATTATTATATTAAAATATTATTATGAATAATATTGTCAAATAGTTTAAATCTACTTGCCTATAAATGACGGTTCCATTGAAAAAATAATAATAATATGAAAAGAACAAACAAAAACTAATACTAATAATAATTATGTTTATTGCCAAATATTTTGAATCTACTTGACTATAATGACTGCTTTGGCTAAAATGTTGGTTCCATTAAAAAAAAAAAACTTGAAAATAAATAGAATAATAATAAAATGAAAAAATAATAGTAATAAAGTAATATATATATTTAATATAATATTTCAGGCTGTCTAAACTATTAATACATTGCATGAAAATAAAAGTTTGTGTTTACATGATATATGTAGGTGCACGATGTATAACTATTATATATATATATATATATATATATATATATATATACACATATATACACACACACACACACACACATATATGCGCATGTATATTTAAGAAAAAAAAACGTATTATTTATGTATAAAATATTGATATTTATATATAATAGAAATTATATATAAATTTATATCCAATATATACATGAAAATATTCTTAAATATATACAAGCATGTGTGTGTATTTATATATATATATATAAAATAATTATACACAGTGCACCCACATATATTATGAAAACACAAACTTTTATTTTGAATGAATTAATCACGAATTAATCATTTGACAGCCCTAATAATATTATACATGTATATATTTAGGGCTGTCAAATGATTAATCACAATTAATCACATCTAAAATAAAAGTTTGTGTTTACATAATATTTGTGGGTGTACTGAGTATAATTATTTTATGTGTGTATATATATATATATATATATATATATATATATATATATATATAAAATACACACACATGCATGTATATTTAAGAAAAAAAATTATATTTAATATAAATTATATATAAATCTATATACATGAAAATATTTCTTAAATATCTACAAGCATATGTGTGTATTTATATATACAAAATAATTATATACAGTGCACCCACAAATATTATGTAAACAAAAACTTTTATTTTGGATGTGATTATGTTACACCCAGTCTAGGGGAAAAGGGGCAACATTGAAAGAGTCAACGAGGTGCGAGGAATTAGAATAAAAAGTTGTTTATTTTCTTATATTGGGATATGTGCTTCAGGAGCTGACAAAGCCAAAATAACAAACAAAACAACCTTAAATTAAACCTCTTTCCTAAACCTTAAACCACAAGAAAAGAAAATGAAAATACAATCAATAAACCTATCTCCCTAACCAGAAACAGAGATTAAATGGTACACACATTAATCGTGATTAATCATTTGATAGCCCTAATATATATATATATTTTGTTTTATTGTTATTATTATTATTCTCAATAAATATAGCACCAAAAGTCTGAAAACGTGAAAGACAGATTTTTTCTGCTTTCCAGCCCTACTAATTGTAATTTCAGCATCAGAAACGTTTAGTACCATGTTTAAATACCATGCAGAGTGTAGTTAATATAGTTCATATTCTCAGTGACACTCACTGGCCATTGATGTAAGCTTGTCTCTGATAGTGGAGAAGTCCATGGGCTTCCTGATGACCTTGCGGTATCCTGCGGACAGATTTGGAGTTGACGGGTGTCAGGAACGGCCCGGCGTCCCTGATGGCTTTCCAGGCTCAGCCAAGAGGATCCTAATAACCAAATCAATGACATCTGATTCATATGCACATCACAATATAACAACTTCTGCAGGGGTTCAGGCTCTGGTACTGTACCTGCACATGGCCAAGTCTCTACTCTCATCTCAGACTGTTTTGGGTTTCTTCACACACGCTGGACTCTCTTGCTGTGCTGGGTTTGGGGAAGGATTCTCCTCTGTCCTTCTCTTTTTAGTTTCCTTTGACACTTTTTGGGGAGTGCTGTTGGCGCTGCCCGAATCTTCCTCCGAGTTGTCCCGGCTACAGATGTTTTCCTGTGGCGTTTGGCCTCAGCAGGTTTCCTCAGGCCTCCGCTTGAACGGTTCAAGGGCTTCTTGGTCTTCAGAGACTGACTGCTCGCCTACACACAGACAACATGCTTCAGTTAGGAGGCAAATCTCCAAACACAAGCTAAAGACTCTGATCCCTTCACTATTGCAGTGAAGATGTTCATTCTGTAGCATTTAGGGAGCTTTTATACACTATAAGTATATTCAGGAATGCATAAGTGCTTGGGAATTGGAAAGGGAAATGTGAGTAAACAAACATTTGTACTGTAAATATTTTATGTTTACGTGTAGCATACTGTTAACATTTACAATTATGGTTGGGAGGGAGCATGAAGAATCATTTTCACACAAGAATTGGCACCTCTGAGATCTTAAATTTTTTTTTTTTTTAGAGACTTTACAGAGTGCTGGACTCTTAACAATACAAGATCTTGACCAAAACCTTATGAACCCTTGCAACCATTCTTTCACAATCTGAGCCTGATGAATTCTGGTATATGGCCATGATGTGTTTTCCTACATGGTTGTTTAAGAAATGAAAAGCTACACACTCCATCAATAAGGATCAGAAGAACTGTTGGCAAACATATAACATGTTAGTAACTGATAATAATGCTCCAATCATAGACTCTTAAGCATTTGTCTATTTAACCCTTGTGCATCCTTATGGACATTTTTGTCCTTTTCAGTTTTTTTTTTAATCACTTGCCTGTGTTTATGCAAACTGCATAAAATTTGACACAGGTGTGTATTTTTATTGGAATTTCACTATTTCACTGCCATTTTCTTAAAAAAATCTTTTTGCACGAGCTACACAAAATACTCCCTCTCAGCGCCTTTTGGACAAAAAATGTCCCTATTGAAACCCATTAAAACTGCATTTTTTATTCCCATTCCCATTTAACTATAAAATGATGCAAATCTCTGTTAAGAGGTTTTTATTCTGTTGTCAAGGCTTCAAAAATTACTATTTTTTATCAGATTGTGTAATTTTTCCAGGTTTGGCCTATAAAACAAATAGCGCTTTATTCCTGTTTTCTACTTCGACGTATTATAGAGCCAATTGGATAAATTGTGCAACGATAATTGTGTGGGTATGTTGGTGTCGATGTCATCAGTGTGGTTTGTATGTGTGAATACATTTTTGTGTGTTTGTGTGCTTGTAATATTTGAAGAGAAAACTCAATTGCAAGTCTAAAATCCAATCACTGTGAGCACCAGTGGAGTTTTGCTGGCACCCAATGGGTAAAATCTGTTACTGCACCCAAACAAACTCTTACCAAAAGCTATTTTTTTCAGATATCAAACTCAAATTTGAAAACAAACCTATTTAGATTTATGGCTTTGAATTTTCTTGCTGTTTTAGAGTTCAACCTGATTTATAAAATATATATTTTATAAAAAATAATAAATAATTTTATAAATAATTTTCATAAACTTATACCTATATGACTTTTTTTAGGATTTACTTTTATATTTTTTTCACTTCAGCAATAATCTGCTTTAAAATTATACCAAACTTAAGTCTGTGCTCCCAAGCTTCACATTTTTATGACAGTTTTTTGACACAGACATTTTTGTCCTCTATGTACCTATGAGTAACTTTTTTTAATTGATGCACAAGAGTTAAATACAAACAGTGACTTTTTTTGCATGTGTTTTTTTTAGCACGGCAGTGTATTTCACACATAAAAATGACATATCAATGTGTCGTGCCACATTTGACACCATTGAACGGCTCATAAAGGCTTAAAAACACAAGCCACATGTCTACTTTTATATTACTCTGATTGTGGTTTTGGTCACTATGACATTTTTGTATAAAGATTATTCTGAAATTTCATGTCTTCAATTACCAAAAATACCCTGCAAACCAGTTTGGAATAACATTAACTTTCCAGACAGAAGGTCTCATCAAACGCAGTGTGAATGATCTTCACCTGGGATATGCAGGCCGGGCAGAACCAGTCTCCGTCTGGTATAATGGTGATCTTGGGTTTATGGCAGTAACGTGTGGCAGCCTTTTTCACATCCATCACACAGCAGCAGGAGCTCCTCGTTGTCCCCTTGTGGCAGATCTTGACAGTATCTGAGCGATAAACACATCCAGGATTACTTCACTCAAAGTGCCTGAGTCTAATAAACCAACTAAGATCTCTGAACCACAAGATAGATTTGAGCTATTACTGTATGTGTGTATAACACACTCAAGCTCAAAACCAACCAAACTGGTCTAATAATAAGGGCATTCGCACAGTGTAGTTCTAGGTAATAGCCACTGAGGTTGGTTCCCTGAGAACTATTGAGCACGATGACGTAGCTGGATGGTCCAATACGTAGTGGATGGAGGTGTGTTTTGGTGACGTCACATATGCAGTGCCGATCACTGGATTATAATTCGCATGCATTGGTCTTAAGTGACATGTATGCTTAATATAATTATTGATAAATAAGTAATTATTTACATAAATGGGATGCTTATATGAGATTCACTCACATAGACTACATCCAAAGTTATTTTACAACATTTTAAATGACATGATTTTAAACCTACATTTGATAGATTAATAGCATGTGCACCAAAAGTATTTTTTTAATGCCTGTATATAGAACATTTTAAGATAAAGCAATTTTATTTTAATCATATGTGCTGGTGAGTGGAAGCAAATAGTATTCTATTTAGAAGTAGTCTAATAGTCTCTGTAATTTTAAAGGTATAACTGTAAACATCTTAAAATACCAGTAAACATTCAAAGGAAAATGCTAAAATAATAATAGCATCAAGAAAATAAATCTTGTCAGATGTAGAAAAAATAAAAAATAAAAATAAAAGCCTACATAAGGTTACTCTTAATTTGCTGTTCAGTGAGACATGTCTGGAAGCTTGTTTTCACCACAGAGTGAGAATTAAAAAAGGTAATTGCTTTTTATCTCACTATTCTGACTTTTTATCTCAGAATTTATATAAGTCGCAATTGCAGGTTATATAGTTCAGACTTTCGTGATATAAAGTCATAAATGTGTGTTATCAAATGTCAGATTTGCGTGATGTAAAGTTGTAATTGCGTGTTATTAATAACTAGCATTAAATGACTGACTGACATGAATCATTCAGCACAACATTGTTAACATTTGTAATCTCGGTTATTTACAGATACGTTAATGAAGCTAAGTCACATGATGTACAAACAGCTAGAAGCTAACATTAATGTTTTCTAATGTTAGGCTAACCTTAGCCTAACTTTACGTTAGAGATTTTAAAGTTAACGTTCAAATAAGTGTGTTGACTCAACAGATGTAGACATCCTTGTTTAATTTATCTACGTTTATTTGGTGTTGTGGCTTGAGATGAGAATAGCACTTATCTCGCTTGAGATGTGGCTTGGGAAAGGGTAAATAAATACACACCGTCACCCAGCCTCTCGGGAACCTAGTGTTGTAGTTGCATGTACCCCATACACACCGTTTGACCATTTTACACTTAAAATAACGAGAAAAAAACGAATGAAAACGGACTAACTGCAATGCATTTCAATAGACATGGAAGCAGAGAATGTCCGAGTGTATTTGGTAAGCTGCGCACTGTGATTGGCTCATGGCGTTTGAGGGCGTGGCTTAGCCATAGGTCAATTGCTTTCAAGCACAGTGGAAGCGACACAAACTGCAGCACTATCTCAGCACACTCACCACTTTCATGATGGATCTCTCCCAGGCGATGGACTTCTGCAGCTGCTGAACACACAGAGAGAGCTGACTCGCACTGCGCACCTCGCTCAGAGCTTTACGGCCACTGTCTCATTCCTGGAGCCACATCTTCCTTCAGCCCTGCCAGAGAGAGATTACACTACTACACACTGCTCAGAAAAAAACATCTTTTAAAGTGCCCACATTATGCTACTTTAAAGGCTCCTATTTCTTTCTCTGCTCTGATTGGTCCAGACTGTTGTGATTGGTCGACTGCTTACAGCACGTGCCAGAAACCAAACGTCCATTACCAAATCTGAATTTCAGCTCTTTGATTCACAGTCAGTTGATACAGGAAAATACGGCACTATTGTTACTGTTCGTATCAATTCCAGCGCGAGCTCATCGCTTTGAAGAGCATTTGCTTTGCGTCTTCGCAACATGTCAACAACATGAACACACTCTCTGTGCAACTACAGTGTAAAACAGATAAAATCCTAAAAAGCATAATGTGGCACTTTAAACAATATGACTAGGGTCCAAAATTAACTTCTTGCCACTTCTACCAACAGCATTTACAGCTCATAAATATTTCTTTTGGCCATGAAACTGTACTTTGCATGTTTTTATTTATTTAAAATAATAAAATGAAAGAAATGTGTCCTTACCCAATGTAGTTATTTAGCAGTCTTTGCATCAGTGATGATTTAAACCATGTAGTTTCTAATAAAATTACAGGCTAACTGACGAGTAAATCAGTATGGCAACTTTTAATCTCGATTTAGTGCATGTTAATTTTGGAGCCTGGATATGACCGTCTTTCAGAAAAAACATGAACTGATCAATAACCCACATTCATGCTGATAATACCACAGTGCACAGGCTGAATGAGCATTCAGATTCAGAAGTGTTTGGGCATTTTCCACAAATAGGGTTTATTTAGGTGTCCCGTTACTGTTTAAAAACACGTAATGGGACACTTTGTTTTTTTCCCAAATTATTTTTGTTATAAGAACTATTGGAGTTATCTATATATAATTATTTATGTAATATTATCAAATATTTTACGGAACATGTAAGCTGATTGTTAACTAGGGTTTATTATAGTGAACTAAAAACATTAAAAACATTTTCGTTACTTGAAATAAAATGAAATATAAAAAACCTTTCAGATATTTCAGCCAACTGCCAGAACAACATTTCTAATTTTCATTTAATGTACAAAAAAAATAAATAAATAAAAAAATTCACATAAATCTAAAAAAAGCTACAACTTTTTTAGAGCTAAAAACAGGACAAAGGATACAACAAAAATACTAAATTATAAAAATTAAAATTGAACCAGACAATATAAAAATAAAAACTAATTCAAAATATTAATAAAAACTATAATTAGAAATGTATATATATTTATATATGTGTGTATATATATTTATATGTATATATATATATATGTATATATGTATATATATATATATATATATATATATATATATATATATATATATATATATATAAGGTTTTATATATTTTATTTCAAGTAACGCAAATGTTTTTTAATGTTTTTAGTTCATATAATATATATATATATATATATATATATACACACACACACACACACACACACACACACACACACACACACACACGCACTCAATGATACAACAATAACACTAACTGCATACTGAATAGTAACTGCAAAAGGACATTTGATCTCAATTCTCTACTTAGTGATGGCTTGTTTTATGTTAAAATTAATCATTACCATGATTTGTTTTGTTGTGAGAACTATTAGAAGTCAGCAAACCATTTTATTTAATATTACTTATGTAATAACATTTATGTATAATTATTTACATAATATTATTTGTATTGTATTTTATGGGAAATACTTGTTGATCAGTAACTACAAACCAATATTTTGCTTCCCCACTAAGTGAATTTAGGCTAACTTGTTTTAACAACAGATCTTAATTTAAAAAGTTTACCTAGAAAATAGCATCTATTTTCACAGGCCATTCATTAAAATAAATAAATTATATATTATAATAACCAACAACTATAATTATTATTCATAAATTATACAAATATTATTACAATTTTAAATTATTAAATTTTAAATTCCCTTAAATTATTCCAATTATTATTATTTTTTAAGAGTTTAAGGCTATATTTAGTACCCTTTTTGTGGAAGCCTTTTCAAAAAGTAGGTGTTCGTGTAAAGCAGACGATGGGTTATAATGAGGCTGTGGTTATTGTGATAGCGCCTCATGCCCGTGCTTCATGCTGCTATGTAAATGGGAGACAGACGCCACAGCCATAAACCCACAGATGCACACAGCCAAAGTAAAGCATGAAGAGAGGCAGACCCCAGAGAGGAAGCGAGTTAGGAACTGGCATGAATCTGGATGACCTACCCGTCACCATCAGCTCTAGCAGGTGATGGCGCAGGGGCCGGGACTGAGACCGTGCCCACGTTATCCAGTCTGATCTGGAATGGTGCTGCTTAAAGGGCTCTTCAGATACCTTCGCTCAATGTTCCTCTCCAGCTCTGCCAGACGCGTCACTGCTATATCCAGAGGATTGTTCACATGACGCACGATGCCACGGTTGCAGTCGTCCACGACAGGTTTGTGCTCGTAATAGACCAGGTCTTCACTCTGTGACTGTGGGACTGGATGCATCCAGCCCTGTGAAACAAACATAATGCTTGCATATTACTGCAGTTCAGTACACAGACATGTTACAGACATATGATATAACTGTCCGAAAAATCTAATTTTTTAAATTATTGAACCTTAAGACAAGAAAATGAAAAAGAATCGAAAATACACATTTTTTGTTGAGCATTATATTTGATGCATCGGTTTTTTATGGCTCATCAAAAATTTAAATATCGTGCAAAAGTTCATTTATTTCAGTAATTCAACTTAAAAGGTGAAACTAATATATTATATAGACTCATTCCATGCAAACTGAGATACTTTATTTGTTATAATTTTGATGTTTATGGCTAACAGCTATTAAATCTATTCACAATATTCTGATATTGAATTTGGGGTTTTCATAAGTTATAAGCCATACTCATTAAAATTATAACAAATAAAGACTTGAAATATCTCACTTTGCATGTAAATTACTCTATTTAATATATTAGTTAAAAAAACACCTTAATTGTATTATTATTAAAATATGCAGTTTGGTGTAGTTGTTTGTATTTATATGCAAAAAGGTGAAATTCTGATTGTATTAATATAAATCAACAAGATCTTTATAACTGTACAGCAGATACTTACATATAATGCATATGAATATCAGTTGTCACTCTATATCTACCAATATATATATATATATATATATATATATATTAATAATTCATATATTTCATTTATATATATTAATAATTTTTATATTTAAGAAATTAAAGACATAAAATAAATAAATAATTATCAAATAAACTAATAAAATAAATTTTGCTTGCTCAGTGAAATATGTCTGTAGGCACGTGTGGTTGTGCATATCGACGAGTTACAAATATAGGCTATATAGTAATTTTTTTAACCATGCAGCAAAATAAATAAATCAATTCATGCTAAACCGCTTAACTGATTGAATTAATCGGTCAAAATTTGTACTTTTGGTTAATGGTTATAACGGTTAAACGGTTAATATATCATCCCTAATGCATAAACAAGAAAAGATGGTCAAGAAGTCGATTAAATAAAGATGTCCTACCTTAACCTGCAGACTGGCTGAAGTGACTTTGTGTTCCAGTTCCTCGACCTGTTGCAGGACACCAATGTCTATGTCCATGGCCTGTTCTTCCACACACCAGCTTCTGAGCGGTGTCCTCCGAGACCTGATTCTCCTCCAGCTCAGAGACGTCGATGACGGTGACTGGACAAAGAGCACACACTAAGAGCGCTGCACTCAAAGCATGTCCAACAGGCCTTATGGGACACAATGAGCATCACCAACCATCTCTGTTCCTGCTGCAGACCTGGCCGATGTAATCCATGTGTTTCTGCAGTTGTTTCTGGAGCTGTCTCTCCGGATCCCTCGGGAATGGCATGCTTTCTCTATGGATCGTAACTCCTAATGTCCGTCACCTTCCACCAGCCAGTCAACATCTCTACAACACAAAAATGCATTTGCACAGGTTTACTGGGCCACATGCACATAAATCTAAATGTAAAAACATATTTTTCATTTTTCAATGGCTTTTGATTATTTCAATAAGACTATCAAACATTTATTGTAATTAAAAAAGTAAAACATTTTAAAAAATTGTTAAAAATTGTTAAACATTTTAAAAAACAAGTATAAAAATATGAGTAAATATTAATATAACAATTTTGTAATACACTACCTTTCAAATGTTTGGGGTCAGTAATTTTTTTGGGAATACTTTTCTTTAGTAAGATGCATTAAAATGATCAAATATGACAGTAAAGACATTTATAATGTTACCATAATGTTATAATGTTATTTATAATGTCTTGAGCAGCAAATCATAAAATTAGAGTGAATTCTGAAGGATCATGTGACTCTGAAGACTGAAGTAATGATGCTGAAAATTCAGCTTATAAATAAATTACATTTGAAATAAATTACATTTTAAAGTATATTACAATAGGAAACAGTTATTAAAATAGTAATATTTCAGATTAAGAGGCTTCTTTCAAAAACAATAAAATTGTACTGAGCCATAATAAAATGGTATTGTTAAAAAAATTATATATATATATATATATATATATATATATATATTATAATAATAAATAAATAAATATATATATATATATATATATATATATATATATATATATATATATACTAAAAAATCTACATTAGATGTGCAAAAGGTGCCATTTTTCGTACTTTAGTAAAAATATGATATATTTATATATATGAAAGGCAGTGTGTGTGTGTGTTTTTATTTGTTTATTTTTAATTATTAAATTAATTTATTAATTTATTTATATATATATATATATATTATATATATATATATATATATATATCATATAATTATATTTTTACTAAAGTACTTTAATATATGAAAAATGGCACCTTTTGATAATCTAATGTAGATTTTTGAGTGATTCTCTGTATCTGAATTTCATTCAGAGACTTTCAACGGATTAAAAAAAAGATAACCATACATGAATAAAATATAAAAATAATAATATTAATAAAACTCTTAAACAAAATAATAACACGCTGAAGATATGGTCTCCAGTCTCACCTTCAGGAATGGGCTGAGGTGACGGGTAATCCTGATTTCTAGCCGCCTCGAGAGCGGGTGAGAGTGTGGAAAGAGGTTTCTCCACTGGAGACTGGGGGAAATTGCTTTTACTGGTGCTCACACTGACGTTTGCATTGCCCTCTGAGAGTGGGGGAACGCCACTGAGAATCTGGGCCATGGAAATCCCAGAGAACGACACATTTGGACTCAGATTTCCATTGGACCAAGCATAGAACGGCAGATGTTATTATGGGCACACCAGACTTCATCTGCAAACACAGAGGAGCAGTTATACTCTAAGAACACAAACACAAAAAGAGCAGAACAAACAGTTTTCCTGTCAGGGCTTCGCTGACCCCGATGAACTGCAGCTGTTACTACTACAGTAAGTACACTACAGGTATAAATTAAGTATGTGATAAATAAATGTGGCTGCACAAATAATTAAGATAAAACTGAAAATGCAATTTAGTGTAGTTTGATTATCAAATCAAAGGCTGTGAATTAAATAAGTCTGTTGCGCTGTGTTACACGTGTGTGTTTGGGCATCAGTAGCGCCTCCGATTCACATCTCAACTGTGCAGTGAGCTTAATGTGCAGTTCACGAGTTTGCAATGTGCGCTAGGATTACTTTATTTACATTAACGTCATTTCCAGCATTTAAGTGGACAGAAGTTTACAACGTTTTACAGGGAATTTTTAGGATTTGAACGTTTAAAAGGGAATTATGCATCATAAATATTAGTGTTTTATTGTATAGCATTGACGTAAATATTAATATTGTAACTTTCAGTGTAAATCTAAATCAAATTATCAAATTAAAATGATCAAATCAGATGTCATTTACAACAGTAATCTATTTACATAATAATTATATAATATTATTTATTTTAAATAGTTGAACAAAAAGTATAATAATAATAAAGCTTTAGGATTTGAATGCTTGAAAGTGAATAATTGAATATATTAATATTAGTATTGTAATTGCAGTGTAAAATACAATTACTAAAAATAACTGTTATAATTAAATTAAATTTAAACAATTGTTATTTACAACATCAATATATTTACATAATAATATTTAATTTTTATAGTTAAATAGTTTTGTGGTTATTATTATTATTTTATAAGCCCTATATATGTGCAGCAATATATATAAATAATTTTAAAATAAAACAAATCTAAATAAAACACTAAATAAAACAAATATGATTTTTTCTTAATATTTGATCTAAATATTAACTTAAAATCTGTGAGTTTGTGAATCCCTCAATCATACCCGCAGTTCTGCTAATGAAATGTTATTGATTCCGCAGTGCTGGACGGACAGGTGGCAACGGGGATTCGGGCTCTGCCATTGGACGTTTGTGGCGAGGAAGATGACGACGCTGAATGTGGACCTTCAGTCAGAGATGAGGCGTCACATGGAGAGCGTGGCAGAAGACTGAACCAGTGAGCGTTCCTCTGGTCAAGACCTTGTAGAGCTGGCTCGTTCCGGATCTGCTGCTGGGCGTTGGTGAGGAAGGAGTTGTTGAGAAGACACGGGTGATCGGGATCAGGGCTGCTGGCTTAGTGTATTCTTCTGGTTTGGACTGCCATTTTGGCGACAAGAGACCTCGGAGGACATCTTGGCCACTTCCAACAGCTTGCTGAGCTTGGAGAAGGAGCCAGGTTTCTGAAGGAAGAGGTTTAGAGAATCTAGATCCTGCGGGAGTTCACGTTTCACCTCAGCGGAGCCGTATTTCCCAACAGGCTCGTCTGCCGGCTCCACTTTGACCTGGACGAGGTGAGCGTTCTTCAACCTCTCACGCTCTCTCTGCAACTCCACTGGACCTGAAGGAACACAAGATGTCAGCAGCAGTAACTTCTACAATGGATAGCTCCAATAAAATAATATTTATTAAGAAAAATAATTGAAAAAAAAACTGTAAAGAAAAAGAAGTCAAGATCTTCATATTATAAAATTGCTTATATATGTATGCATGTACTGTATGTGTATGAATAGAAAGTTCAAAAACATTATCTCAAATTGAAAGCTTGTGTTACATACAATAATACCAATATCAGCAAGATTTTTTTTTGGCTATTAATACTTTTATTCAGTGAGGATGCATTGAAGTGATCAAAAGTGGCAGTACATATATAATGATGCAAAAACTTTCTATTTCAGATAAATGCGTTTCTTTCGAACTTCATTAAAGAATCCAGAAAAATGAATGGAGAAGATCGCTTTTAAAAAAACTTTTGCTGATAATTTACTCACCCCCATGTCACCCAAGATGTCCATGTCATTCTTTCTTCAATCAAAAAGAAATTAAGGTTTTTGATGAAAACATTCCCGGATTTTTCTCCATATAATGGACTTCGAATGGGGACCAAATGATTCAAGGTCCAAAAGACAGTTTCAGTGCAAACTGTTCAAAGGGCTTTAAACCAGTGATTCCCAACCTTTTTAGGTCTGAGACCCCTTTTCCCCCAAAAATATTTTAGGTCCCCCCTTCACATTTAATGATATTATCGCTCTTGTTAGCTTGCAGCAAGGATGACAAAATATGTTGTTTTCAAACAAACGGTGTGTTTACTATAACCAGATATGTTTATGCACAAATAATAGCCTATAATATTGAAAATACAATACCAAAAACATCAGTAGGCCCTATTTGAAACGCAAAATGTAAAAAATGAAAGAATATAGACTATTAGTAAATGACTGCTGTTTCAATACTTGCAAGTTATTTGTGAGGCTTTATCAATGTGAGGCTTTATTTTTTATGTTTTTGGCGATTTAGCGAGCGATAATAAACTAGTGTTTATTAACAGAAAAATGCGTCTTTCGGAAGAATATTGTAGCCGGAACTACTTCTCTCTGTGTGCGTCTGTGACGAGTCAGGCAGGTACTGAGCTACTCCGCAGCGCCAGCGATCCGAACCAGTGTAAAATAGTCCCAATGTAAACACGTATTATAGGTGTACCATAGTGGTTCAGGATAAGACAAAAACACGGATTGATGGATTTATGATGAACTCGCTCATTATATAAATTTTGAACAGAAAAAAAGGTAAGGACTTTTATTTAATGCTCATTGTTCAAAACTTTTCAAAATATGATGGGACCCCCACAGAGCTCGCTGAGGCCCCCTTGTGGGCCGCGACCCCCCTGTTGCGGAACCGATGCTTTAAGCAATTCCAGACGATGGAAAAATAACAACAAAGTTTAAGTTTTATAAGCACAATGGTCGCCTTGCTCTGTTAGGTGTGATGCGCATTCGGACTCTCCTGTTCAAACTCGTTCATCAAAATGAACAAATCTTTTCCTGAGTTAACTCGTTCATTTCGTTCTTGAATGAACCAAATGACACGAAAAAAAATTAGTTCATTTTGATGAACGAGTTTGAACAGGAGAGTCCCAAACGCGCATCACAGAACAGAGCAAGGTGACCATTTGAGCTTATAAAACTTAAACTTGTTATTTATTTTTTAAATGAGCGATCGTTTTCACTAGATAAAGACCCTTATTCATCGTCTGGAATCGTTCAAAGCCCTTTGAACAGTTTGCACTGAAACTGTCTTTTGGACCTTGAACCGTTTGGACCCCATTGAAGTCCATTATATGTGAGAAAAATCCTGGAATGTTTTCATCAAAAACCTTAATTTCTTTTCAACTGAAGAAAGAAAAACATGGACATCTTGGATGACATGGGGGTGAGTAAATTATCAGCAAAAGTTTTTTTAAAAGTGAACTAATCCTAAAATTGTACACAACTGCTCTACAAATCTGCATATTACAGTGATTTCTGAAGGATCATGATGTCATAATGCTGAAAATTCAGCTTTGATCACAGGAATACATTACATTTTACTATATATTCAAAAAGAAAAGAGTTAAATTGAAAATTGAATTAAAATAATTAATTTTAAAAATTGTATTACTCATATCATTTAGTTTGAACTATTCCCCCATTGTCTGTCTTTTTCCGGGTGTTTCCTGTAAGCTTGTAACTGAGAGATCAGTCCTGTAGAAGATGCATTAGTCTTCACATTATAATCTCATCCTGCTCACCTTCACCACTCTCCAGCGCCTCCACAAAGATCCCGCCACACTGCGGCAGAACCCAGAAGCGTCTTCTGTACCGGTCCTGACCGAACATCACCGAGCGCAGGGAGTGAGACGCCTCGAACAGCTTACGACGGATCTGAGTCTGTTGCTGAGAGAAGTGAGGAAAGTACATTTATTTGTCCTGGTAAGGAAAATTTGTTTGCATGGCTATCAAGCTATAAAATAACCGTGATTTTAACCGTAAAATACTGTAAACATGCTACAGTGCAAAACTGTTAATTGGTTAACAGAAAGTTCTGTACTATACACGGTAAATCACTGTGATATAATTTTACAGTAAAATACAGTTAAATTTACAGTTTTTTAAAGTGAAAAAGAAAAATCATTGTATAATTTACAGTGAAAAACCATAAATTGACATTCCCACAATTCCCTACGACACACTTCACATTAGTATGAGTTTTTGTTGAAATAACTATGGTTCCTAATAGTTTTATTGTTTTTTTATTCTAATCAGTTATGTACATTAGGGTTTTATGTTACATATAATGTTGTTAAATTAATGTTTATTGGATTTTTTTAATTTCATGTGTGTTACCATGATGGTGTTTAATGTTTGTGTGAATGACACTGTGCAGCTCTTTTAAATAAGTATTACTTTATATACACTACTGGTCAAAAAATTAGGGTTGTTAAGATTTTTTATGTTTTTAAAAGAAGTCTCTTCTGCTCACCAAGGCTGCAATTTTTTTGATAAAAAATACACAAAAACACAGTAATATTGTGAAATATTATGACAATTTAAAATGACTTTTTTATGTTAATATATATTAAAATGTAATTCATTCCTCTGAAAAAGCTGAATTTTCAGCATCATTACTCCAGTCTTCAGTGTCACATGATCCTTCACAAATCACTCTAATATGATGATTTTATGCTCCAAAACATGTATGATTATTATCCATGTTGAAAACAGTTTTTTACATTTTTATTTCAGGATTCTTTGATGAATAGAAAATTCAAAATAACAGCTTTTATCTGAAATGGAAAGCTTTTGTTACATTAAACACTACCCTTTAAAAAGTTTGGGGTCAGTAAGAATTTGTATTTTATTTTTGGGGAAATAAATAGAAATCAATACTTCTATTCATCAAGGATGAGTTACATTGATCAAAAGTTACAGTAAAGACATTTGCTAATGTTAGAAAAGATTCTAATTAAATAAATGCTGTTCTTTGAACTTTCTATTCATCAAAGAATCCTGAAATAAAAATGTAAAAAACTGTTTTCAACATGGATAATAATCATACATGTTTTTGGAAGCATAAAATCATCATATTAGAGTGATTTGTGAAGGATCATGTAACACTAAAGACTGGAGTAATGATGCTGAAAATTCAGCTTTTTTTCAGAGGAATAAATTGCATTTTAATATATATTAACATAAAAAAGTCATTTTAAATTGTCATAATATTTCACAATATTACTGTTTTTTTGTGTATTTTTGATCAAAAAATTGCAGCCTTGGTGAGCAGAAGAGACTTCTTTTAAAAACACAAAAAATCTTACCGACCCTAAACTTTTGACCGGATAGTGTAAGTATTCACATGTGATTGCTCATGTAACTCCTATCACTGCGGTGATGATTGTTGGTTGTCAGTGTATTACAATGGTCTAAAACAGATATCAATACATCAATAAGTTGGTAAATCAACATTTTATCAGAAAATAAAATACGGTTTATTACTGTAAATTTAAGTTAAGTCTGTAAAACCATTAACATTCCTACCGTATTTTTAACGGTAATGTTCTGGCAACCACAGCTGCCGTTTTTTTACCATAAAAATTACGGTTTTATTTTTTACAGTGAACCTTTAAACATACAAAGACACATACTAATACACTTAAAACATATTTCCCCATACCCCGCACTTTACTACTGATTAAATTAGGCATACCAGACTAGCTGAGTATCCTACCTATTTAAATTACATATTTAAAAAATTAATTGCTTATGGTACAAATGAAGACTTTGATCTATTTTTGGTAAACAGAGGGAGGCAATATCGTCGCAGTTCGAATATGTATGTAAAATCAAGACCATCTATTTCATTCAATATTTTTCTCTCTTTACTGAAAATATTTGCTTTATGTTTGGAAAGTTGCAAGTGAATCTGTCCTTTTAGCACATTTAGTATACCGTAAAGCAAGTATAGGCATGTTATCCTCCTGGGAACCAGCTATTCATATTTGTCCTCTGTAGAGGACATTCGTTTTAATGAGTTTAATGAGATTTTGCCTGTGGCGTCTTGCTTTCTTTTTTTCTTAATAACTGTGTTCTATATTTCCTTTTGTTTTATATTTGCCATGTTTCATGAACATTTAAATTACATTTGTTATGGCATCTTGTGTTAGGTGACATAAATGCAGTGTCTAATGTGTTCACGTGGGTAACACTTTACAATAAGGTAACATTAGTTAGTGTATTAACCGACATGAACTAACCATGAGCATTACATTTATTACTGTATTTATTAATCTTTGTTAACGTTCAGTTAATCAAAAATACAGCTGTTCATTAGTTGTTCATGTTAGTTCACAGTGCATTAACTAATGTTAGCAAATACATCCTTTGATTTTAATCATGTATCAGTTATGGCTGTCAACTTTAGTCGATTTAGTCAACTAATTGGTTCGAATGGCCGTCTTGGTTGAACTGACATTCTTAATGGTCGACCAGTTGCGTTTTTCGTTTTTTTGTGTTTTTTTTTTACCAATAGAAAGAAATTTTCAATGATTTACTCTTTGATATTTCTTCCTTTATAAGCAGTTATTTATTACTGTATTCTAAATATAATTAGCCTATGCTTTATCCCCAACTTTAAATGCTTTAATTTAGGCTATTTGTAACAGCGCCACAGTTTAGCGCACACACATAATACACTCGGGAACCGGCAGTATAGGTAAATTTGCTGTATTCATTCAGTTAGAACGCTACTTGTTTTGGCTTAAGTCGACAAAATGTCCAAGAAATCAAAATCTTTTGTCTGGCTGCATTTAAAAAAAAAATAAAAAAAAAATAAAAAAGACAACAAGACTGTGGAGTGCAAGTTGCGGCCTAAAGCCAACTTATCATAGCTCAACGACCAATATGACATTCTGAAAAGTTGATATGTTTTTATCTCGATGCGGCGTTGGACGCACTTGAGAAAAAAAAAAAAAAAGAGCGCGTCACCGTGCCGCGTTGCTTCCATTATGAGTGCGCACACACCGCGCGCCTACATGTGAAATCTAACTTGAGCACGCAAGCATATATTCTGGGAATGCCCCAAAATACAAGTGTATTGGCAGGGGGTTAAGAGGGAAATTGATAAAGTTTTAGAAGGAGATATTCCAATGCGCCCAGATTTTTTCTTGCTAGATGGTTTCCCCCAGATCTGTTCAGTAAATCCCACTTATTTGCATTGCATATATTGTTAATGGCAGCTAGGAAGATAATCACTGTGAATTGGATGAAGGTGCATGTACCCACTGTGACAGAATGGACATATTTGAGATGACTGCAGATTTGCAGTTTAAATCTGACATTTTTCGACAGAAGTGGGCATTAATTAAAAATTTGCTGGAAATAAATAGACTTGATATATGTTAATTTTTGATTGATGCAGATGGTGTACTGTATGCGGTGTATTTTTTGAAGTGCTGTCAAGGGCTTGTGTATTTTTATTTTTATTTTTTTTTTATAGCTTTTATTGATTATTATTATTATTTTTAATTATTTATTTATTTTTTCTTTTTCATTTATTTTTTCTTTTTCTTTTATTTTTTTTGTGTATAAGAGAAGTTCAATAAAAACATAGTTAAAAAAAAATTACTTGAGCGCGCAAAAGACGTGAGCGGTCCCTTTAGCGGCTTTATCATGCTGACTCAATAGATTGTGTTTTCTTAATATGTTTTTGTTTTTATTTGTACACTTTACGCATTTGAAAATAGCCTAAATAATGTAACAAAACGAAAATAAACCTATATGCGGTCCTACAATACAGCCTATTATTATTAAGATTGTTTTTAGGCTATTTGGGTTTTTTGTGTGTTTGTTTTAAAACGCCTAGATCGGCTGGACGAAAGTTAACCCATAGCTTTGAAAGTAAAGAAGAATATACAGCCTGTATAAACGAGAGATTTCGTTAGGATTTTTCATTATGTGGCAGATAGTAGTTATATTTTTTTGTCAGCGTGTGGTGTGGTCAGGTGTGCGATTGTGAATGTCACTAAGACCTAGGACAGAGCTCCTCACTTTACATAAAAAAAATAAAAAAAAATATACTTTAATGTATTTTTGATGTTTTTTCATTGTTAATTTATAAATACTCTGACAATTGTTTTTGAAAAAATTTTTTTTGAAAAAATGTTTCGCAATGTTTTGAAAAAAATGTTCAATCAAAACATTGCGTCTGTTTTCATCGCATGTTTTTTTTTGTTTTGTTGTTTTTTAGTTGACTAATCATTGCGCAGATCAAGACTTTTGGTCGAACCAAGGATTTCTTTTGGTTGACTACAGCCCTAGTATCAGTAAATGTTGAAATTAACATTAACAAAGATTAATAAATGCTGTAGAAGTGCAGTTTATTATCAGTTTATGTTAACTAATGTACCTTATTGTAAAGTGTTACACTGATGGTCATTTACCTTGCTGAGCTTTCTCAATCTGTTTCTCCAGCTCCTCAATGCTTGTGGATTGATCACCTTCATCCTGCAAAAAGCAGCTCTTAATACACCGTAACAAACAAATAACATGCTACTCAAGCATAGGACTAAAACAGTGGGTTCTGTTAACAGTAAAGAACCAAAACAAGAAGCTGTGTTTTAATTACAGCAGAAACACTGGAGGAAATGTCTTAGCCTATGTGTTGTGTAGGAGAATGAGGATTTTTTGAGTCAAAACGTTTTTTTCTATGAAAACATAGTATAACTTTTAGAACTCAAAACTACAGTGGAAAAAAGGAGAATTACTGAAACTAAACTCATTCTGTTCAGTCATCAAACAGATTTTCATTAGATAAAAGCATCTGCTAAATGCATAAATGTTAAAGGGGACATATCATGCAAAATCCACTTTTTTGGCCCTTAAATGCATTTTGTTGTAGATTTGGAGTGTTTAAAAGTACAGAAAAGATGAAATTATTCTCTTCAGGTGCTTTGTTTATATCTTTATATTCTGTTTTGGTCATATTTTTCAACCTGTTCAGATTTTTCTGTTGTCTATGACGTTTTTTGATCAAGTACGTCACCGTATTTGCAGCGGAACTGACAAATAAGGACATCGACTACCGGTCCAACACTACGAGCAATCCGCCATTATTATATCTCGCTCCGATTTTGTAGTCCAAGCTCAATGATGCAGAAGTTACGAGAGGACTAGTCAAAATGTTCGGTTGTTGGATGTAGTGACCTGAAGCACTTCAAGGATCACCACTAACACCTCAGCCAGTATACAGAAGGGTTTGCCGATCAACTTCTATCATTTAGCTGCTGTGTTTCCTGATGCTTTCTAAACGTAAGTGATCATTTTATTATCAATACAGATTTTTAGTGGTAAGATCAGACTGCAGTCATTTATCTTGTCAGTGTGCTTGTTTTAACAAGAGACATAGTCGACTTTCACTAATAACACAACATAGTTAACTTACATAACGTTACCTGCCTCCATATGAAGACGGTCGTCGTCGTCATCTTTTTCAAATCGCTCGCTCTGGCTTCGAATATGTAAGGCTTGGTGGACAAGTCTTCCGTTGTTGACATTTTGTTAACGTGTGAATAAAAATGTTCTTTGAAGCTATAGTAATCGTATCTCTTATCAAACTACAATAATGGCCGAGTTGAAATGACCGTGAACTCAGCGACCTGGAGAGCGGGCGGGGAAAGACGGTACGCCTTTTTATTTAAAGGGCCGCATCGAAGCGACTTGCTCACAGAAGCACATCAGAAAAGGGGTAGAAAAGGGGCCTGTGGAGCTATAATAATGAGGAATTCAGACCCAAGCATTGCAGTTATGCTTTATATAGACCACAAATGTATGATTTATAAGTAAAAATGAATGATTTAAAAGCATGATATGTACCCTTTAAAGTGTTCAATATTCAAAAAATAAACGACATTTTTTTTACACAACGATACATTCAGAGTCACGCTCTACCTCATCTTCACACGCCTCGGCTTTCTTCTCTTTCTTCACACCAAAGTCATCTCTCGCTCTTCATCCTCCTCTCCATGTTCATCGCTGTCATCATCTTCCTCCTCCTCATCATCACTCTCGCCTCCTTTACGCTTGCGTCTACGGCTGTTCACAGGCCGTACCAGCGGCTTGACCCTCCTTCTCCTCCAATGCTGCTTTCTCGCTTTCCCGTCCTCTTAGCGTAGATGCTCCTTAGTCTGTGTAACAACAGCCAAAATAAATAACCAAAAAATAATAATCGCATCATAACTAGGTTTGCATTTCCTGAACACAGAAAAAGTATATCACTGAAAGTTCAGGTGAGTTTAGGTTTTTATTCTATATAAATTAATTCTGTAGAAGTATTCTGTTCTTATGAATAAAAATAATACAAAATGGGAACTGTATATTATTAACCTCCACTAATAGCGATCCATAGTGTGTGTTTTACATACAGTATGTGTGTTTATGTGATGGGCGTAAACAAGAGTCTTACTTCCGCAGGTTGCCCTCAATCACCCATTTGTTCTTACGCAGGTTGGTCATGTTGTCAATGTTTTTGTCAATCTCACTGTGACAAAGAAATACATTTTATGCATTAAACACAACATATTTATAAGCTAACAGAGACGGCTGTATTACCAAAATCATAGTATACTAAAAAAAGTAGTATCATGACAAAGGAAATTCACTCAAGGAAAAGTTGATATTCTTAATAACCAATTTTTTTATTAAGTATTTTCCAGTAAACCATATAAATAATCTGTATACAAATCCTTAAACCTAAGACCGTAAAGCGAAATTTCCTAAAATAACAAAAATAAAATGGACAAATTGTAAATTTTTGGGAAATTTGTATTTAAAACAAGATTTATTTTAAAATTATATGTATATATTAAAGTGCCCATGTTATTGGGCACTGCCAGTCCCATATACGGACGCCTAAATTTACTTCAATTTATTACTATTAAATCCTAATCTAATTATGACAAACTATATATCGTTGGAAAGGTCTAAGACTCCTAAATAGATATTTGACTGCTGTTTTTTGATACAAATTATGAAGGAAGAGTAACCGATAAATTTTTGACAAGAGTGCACCTCTAAAAAATCTGCCTCTTACAATCTGACCTTTGTCACAAAAAGCCAATTGATCGACTTTTAATCATTGCAAATTCTGTTTTTATGCTAAAAGTTAATAATAAAACAAATAATCTAATATTTTTCAATAAAAAAATTATAGTATAATATTATTCTCTAAAAATTATAATATGTATATATTATCCTCTAAAATATAATATTATTTTTTATCGCCTTTTTTATTATATCACATATTTTAGTAGTTATCATAAATTAGGTATCATTTGAAAGCTTACGAACTCAGAATTCATCCTGTAAAAACCGTTTTGAAATTGGACATTGCGTTACCATAGAAACGGTATTTTTTGTATTAGGCCCCTCCCCTTTTGGGCATCATCTTTCATAATTTATTATCAAAACCTTTTCTAATCTTGACAAAACACATATTGTCAGAAAGGTCTGAGTCTCAAGGTTCCATATTTAGTGACAGAAGTGATATTTGGATAGAAATTTATTAATTTGTTATGGCAGAATGCATACAATTAAATTCAATGGAATTCAATGGCACCCGGTGGCTATTTTTGGTATAACGCCTAAACAAAAACTCATGGGAACTTCAAAATTTGTGATATCAACTTTAAATTTGGAACACAACTTGTTTAGATATATAGCTTTCATTTTATAGCAATTTTATTGTAAAAAATATTTTGTAAAATATTTATTTTATATAAAAAATATATATAAATAAATAATTTTTGATTTACTGTAAATTATAACTTCCATAACTTTTTCATACTTACATTTTTTTAAGTGCTTTCACTTCAGTAATAATCTGCTGATTGTTTTCTTTAAAACAAGACCAAACTTGTGTATATATTCCAAAGCATTCTTGAATTACAACCATTTAAGTTTGTATAGTGCATTTTAATGTAAATTATCAAAAAGGGGGTGACAGGTAAGGGGTTAATGTTAAATAAGATTAGTTTATAATTTATTTTTTGCGTCTGCTTGAAAATATTTACATGTAATATTCAAACCAAAACATTATTTTTCATACATTTTATATGGTAATTACAATGTACTTAAAAGTACACAATATAGCACTTTGCACTGTATTAGAAGCCCTGTCTGAAAACTGCTGGTATCTCTTATAATATGTTTTTGAATATTGTGGTGTCCTTTAAATTGCGTAGCATTCATATTTAATTTTTTATGTTTTAGACTTATTACTTGATATTGTGATGATGACCTGATGGGGGACTGCAGATGTAAAATAGCCTTGGGACTAATTCTGGCATATTTACATTGCTGAAAAGCTAAGATGTTCATTAATATGCATTGTCCCTTTTAAATAAATACATAAATAAATATGCACAAATAACGACTAAAAAAAAAAAAAAACTAAATCTCTACGAAATCTCTAAATTTCATGTTGAATTCAAAGTGTTACTTGCAAATGTATTTAATAAAGGAGAAAAATATTAGCAATTTATCAGTTTTACACTTTGGTTGTACCATAGCATGCAGAGCTAATGAAGTGAGATGAGCGCACCTGACCACCGTCTTGCTGCAGGACAGCTCATTGACCAGGAAGGCCAGTATAGAGGCTTTCTGAGAGGGTGTGTGTGCCTGGAAAGCTTTGGTCTTCAAGCTCTCGGCCAGCGACGCTCAGCTCAGTCTGTCCACAGTGAGCTTCCATAAAGATCTGGAGCACCTCTCGGAGACATTGTGCCGGTTCAAGCCGATGTTAGTCACGTGGTCCCCCAGAGCCGTCTTTGCCTGAAACGTTCGAAATATCCAAACAAAAGAACAAAGTGATACAATGAGGAATTTGGTGTGACAAAGGCTGCAAGATAGTGTTGAAAGGGAATTGAATTATTATGGTAATTGAAAGGCACGGTTAACTCGGTTAATTTAGGAGTTTCTTAGGGGGAGCACAAGGCTTTTTATTAACACTGTG
>JAQIUQ010000404.1:90000-92500 GCA_030378365.1 Hybognathus amarus | reverse complement strand
TGGCCTCAAGAAGTAATTCGTGATAGTAATTCTTGAGGCCACAAGTTAGTATCTTGAGGCCATGAATTACTATCTTGAGGCCACGAAATAGTATCTTGAGGCCACAAGTTACTATCAGTTAGTATCTTGAGGCCACGAATTACTATCTCGAGGCCACAAGTTAGTATCTTGAGGCCACGAGTTACTATCAGTTAGTATCTTGATGCCACGAGTTACTATTTTGAGGCCACGAGTTACTATCTTGAGGCCACGAGTTACTATCAGTTAGTATCTTGATGCCACGAGTTACAATCAGTTAGTATCTTGATGCCACGAGTTACTATTTTGAGGCCACGAGTTACTATCTTGAGGCCACGAGTTACTATCAGTTAGTATCTTGAAGCCACGAGTTACTATCAGTTAGTATCTTGATGCCACGAGTTACTATCAGTTAGTATCTTGAGGCCACGAGTTACTATCAGTTAGTATCTTGAGGCCACGAGTTACTATCAGTTAGTATCTTGATGCCACGAGTTACTATCAATTAGTCTTGAGGCCACGAGTTACTATCTTGAGGCCACGAGTTACTGATCAGTTAGTATCTTGAGGCCACGAGTTACTATCAGTTAGTATCTTGATGCCACGAGTTACTATCAGTTAGTATCTTGAGGCCACGAGTTACTCATCAGTTAGTATCTGATGCCACGAGTTACTATCAGTTAGTATCTTGATGCTACGAGTTACTATCAGTTAGTATCTTGAGGCCACGAGTTACTATCTTAGTTCACGAGTTACTATCTTAGGCCACGAGTTACTATCAGTTAGTATCTTGAGGCCACGAGTTACTATCAGTTAGTATCTTGATGCCACGAGTTACTATCAGTTAGTATCTTGATGCCACGAGTTACTATCAGTTAGTATCTTGAGGCCACGAGTTACTATCAGTTAGTATCTTGATGCCACGAGTTACTATCAGTTAGTATCTTGATGCCACGAGTTACTATCAGTTAGTATCTTGAGGCCACGAGTTACTATCTTGAGGCCACGAGTTACTATCAGTTAGTATCTTGAGGCCACGAGTTACTATCAGTTAGTATCTTGAGGCCACGAGTTACTATCAGTTAGTATCTTGAGGCTACTATCAGTTAGTATCTTGAGGCCACGAGTTACTATCAGTTAGTATCTTGAGGCCACGAGTTACTATCAGTTAGTATCTTGATGCCACGAGTTACTATCAGTTAGTATCTTGAGGCCACGAGTTACTATCAGTTAGTATCTTGAGGCCACGAGTTACTATCAGTTAGTATCTTGATGCCACGAGTTACTATCAGTTAGTATCTTGAGGCCACGAGTTACTATCATTGCAGGCCACGAGTTACTATCAGTTAGTATCTTGAGGCCACGAGTTACTATCAGTTAGTATCTTGAGGCCACGAGTTACTATCAGTTAGTATCTTGAGGCCACGAGTTACTATCAGTTAGTATCTTGAGGCCACGAGTTACTATCAGTTAGTATCTTGAGACCACAAGATAGTTATAATTAACTTTTTGCCAAACTGGGACTGAGAGGCTGCGTAGAATTACAAAAACATACAAACAAAAAAATCATCAAAACAAGATGAATGAAAGGAGGAACAAAATAAAATTATGAAGTAAACAAAACAGATAAGAAATAAAAAGGTAGAAAAAAATAAAACAAATGAATGAAAGAACAATGAATGAATGAACAAACAATAAAACAAAAGAATGAAAGCACAAAAGAAAGAAAGAACAAACTAAATGAGACCGAAAAGACAGAACAGAAGACCAAACTAAATAACGGAACAGCAAAAGACATAAAGAAAACCACAAATAAAAAAAAAGAAAAGAGAAAGAAAGAAAAAAAGAAAAAAAAAATATAAACAAAAGAAAGAAAGAAAAAAAAAAAAGAACGAAAGTGAACAAAATAATAATATACAGAATGAAGATGAAAGAATATGAATGAACAAATAAAACGAGAAAATAAAAAAATAAAGCAGAAAATCTGCTGAAGCATGAAGGTGCAGAGATCAGCCCGTGTCTCGAAGGCCGTTCACAACTTTAATGATAACGATGAAGATATAGTTCGAAATATTAAAGAATAGACACAACTATAACCATAGTTAACCATCAGAGCGATTATTTTCCAGCTGATGTAACGATAAAAAGATTGACAGCCAATCAGAATCCATCTTGCTTTAAAGAGCTTGAGCATTTAAAGGGATAGTTCACTTTGAAATTAATTTTTGGTATGTTTTATCTTACCTCAAGGGCATCCAAGATGTAGGTGTCTTTGTTTCCGCAGTATTTTCAATTTTGATATTTTTCAGGTCAAACCATTCTTGTCGGCCATATAATGGAGGTCTATGGTCACCACCTCAAAGAGCATGCACAGAGAAGTCCAGATTAAACATGATTTAATGACTCTGTAAATGTAAGTACACATTGATGGCCTAAGAGTATGAAACGAGCGGTTTGTGTGAGAAAATCGAACAGTATTTAT
>JAQIUQ010000404.1:42500-85000 GCA_030378365.1 Hybognathus amarus | reverse complement strand
AAGTTGAATTACTGAAATAAATTAACTTTTGCACGATATTCTAAATTTTCGAGTTTCACCTGTAGTAGAAACACTTGAAAAACCTCCAGCTCACCTTGTTGTCTCCTGGCCTCTTTGGCGGCTCGTGCCAGCGCCTGCTTTTCCAGCTTACGCATCAGCTTCATCTGAGCAGCCTGCCGTGCGATTTCTGCCACATACGGGAGATCTTCAGAGCTAATCTATCATCAGCAATTCTATAGAAGTTCAACTATCCATCATATTTTGCAGTGAGGACGTAAGGCTATTATCCTTGAATGTGCAAGAGCTTCCAATTCATTATAAATATCTGGAAGAATTGCAGCAAACAGTAAAACTATTTGCATTACAAACCAGTGTGTTTATTATTACAATAATACAAATAATATGATATGCAATTCCAAGCTGCGTAACAGCCTAAAAATAACTGGAAGTGGATGAAACCAGAAGCCAGACACAATCAAGTGACAAATGGCAGCATATGAAGAGTTCAGATGCAAAAGCCTCTAAATGCCATTTGAAATTTTCTTCTAAAATGACCATTTTTATCAAGCTTGTATATTTAAGTTCAGCAATTTCACTTAAATGACAATTAATAGGTAATCTTCTTTGCCATTTAAGTAAAATTACTGAACTTTAATATACAAGCTTGATAAAAATGATTATTTTAGAAGAAAATTTCAAATGGCACTTAGAGGCTTTTGCATCTGAACTCTTTCATATGCTCTAACAGTTTAAAATAATGTGGAGACAGAGCAGTCAAAATGTGAATAAAGACTAAATCTTTTAAAACACTCTAACTGAACTAACATAAAACAGACAGAGAATGAGTGTATTTGTGTGAGCGGTACCCTGGGCCTCCAGTTTGCGCAGTAGTTTGGCCTCAGAGGTGCTGAGAACATCAGCTTCACTCTCGTCAGGCGCTCGGGCTTTCCTTCGAGAGCCGGCCGGGTCAGCAGAGCTCGAAGAGTCACGGTTCTTCAGACGACCCGGCGACCTTCCAACGCTAGGACACGAGGAATGACTTCCTCCTCTTTCATTAAGCACCACTGTAAGCCCTGAAGAAGACAACAAGATTGTTTAGAAAATCATTTAGGGAATTAAGGGGAGAAATTATATTATTGCTTGGATGGCTTATTTTATTATAATATTTTATTATTTTATTTATTATATTTTATTTTATTATATTATTTTAAGGGAAAAAAACAAAATATTTATGATTTATAATTATTATTATTAGTAGTAGTAGTTGTAGAAGTAGTAGAATAAAAATGACAATAAAATATAAGAAGACTAATATCTAAAATTATTTGTTTTTTATTATCATCATTATTGTTTAGATGTCTTATATTATTTTTGAATTAATATTTAAAACACTTTAACGTCAAAAAAGAAAAGAACATTTTTCAGAGAATAAATTATTCTTTTTGGAAAAAAAAATGTTTATGATTTAGAATTATATGTATTAGTGTTATTATTATTAGTATTAGTAGTAGTAGTAGAATAAAAATTTTAATAAAAATATAAGAAGACAAATAGCTAAACTTATTTGTTTTTTATTATCATTATTGTTTAGATGGCTTATTTTATTTTTGAATTAATATTTAAAACACTTTAACACTAAAAAAAGAAAAATTTTCAGAGAATAAATTATTATTTTTGAAAAAAATATTTATGATTTATAATTAAATGTATTAGTGTTATTATTATTAGTATTAGTAGTAGTAGTAGAATAAAAATGTAAATAAAAATATAAGAAGACAATATCTAAACTTATTTGTTTTTTATTATCATTATTGTTTAGATGGCTTATTTTATTTTGAATTAATATTTAAAACACTTTAACACCAAAAAAAAGAACATTTTTCAGAGAATAAATTATTATTTTTAGAATTTTTTTGTGAATTATTATTATTATTTTAGTAGTAGTAGTAGTAGTAGTAGTAGTAGTACAAAAATAACAATAATAATAATAATAATATGAGGAAGAAGAAGAGTAATATCTAAAATTATTTGTTATTATTAATATCATTATTGTTTAGATGGCTTATTTTATTTTTAAATTAATATTTAAAACACTTTAACACTGAAGAAAAGAACATTTTTCAGAGAATAAATTATTCTTTTAGAAAAAAAAATATAATTATATGTATTATTAGTATTAGTATTAAAATAAAAATGACAATAATAATAAGACTAATATCTAAAATTATTTGTTATTATTATCATCATCATTGTTTAGATGGCTTATTTTATTGTTAAATTAATATTTAAAATGTTAACACCAAATAAAAGAAATTATTTTATTAATTATTTGAATAATAATAATATTAATAGAAGTAGTAGTAATAGTAAAATAAAACAATTACATCTAAAATTGATTGTTATTCATTTATTATTATTAATTTTATTATCATCACTGCTTAGATATTTATTATTTATTATATTTTTTAATCTAATATTTAAAAAAACTGCACACTACTATATTACCCTGCTCCCCTAAAAAAGAAAATCAGATTACATTTGTTCAACTAGTTTGACTTCACAGTCGTGTAAAACCATAATGAACAGTGGAGCAACTTACCTGTGGTCCATCTCTGGCTTCATAGAAGTTGCCGACCTTTATTTTAGCACTGAAGCTGAAGTGATCACGCGTAATGTCGCTTATTCCGTTTCTGGTCAGATACTGTGAGGGGCGAGAGCATGAGATTAATAACGGCTTAAGAATAAGAAGCCCATGCCGGTCCAACACAAGTTCTCTTGCCTTGATGACATCAGGATACTGTCTGAGCTTCCTGCCACACGGAGCGAAGTACGCCACCTCTCCTCGTAAATGCCCAGACATGTTTGTGATGCGTGTCTCTCTCTGCCATCTGCAAACAGGAAAGGTTTCAATTCATGCTATAGACTCAAAGCAAAGTCATGCATAAATTACTTTAATTTATTGGCGTGATGTTTCGTGCACAATGACACAATTGGTGTGCAGCATTCTCGAAATCACACAGCATTGTGTGTGTGTGTGTGTGTCAGATCCTGCAGTTGCTGTGTGACGTGCGTTCGCTGCGGGCGTATCGTGACGTGCTGGACGCGCTCCGAGAGAAGGCCGCTAACAACGATTCCCTATTTTCATTTTCGAAACTTGTGTTGGATGGTCCGAATCGATTGTGAACGTAAAGTTTCCGATTTCCCAATTTCCGAACGTAAAGTGACCGCCCTATGAGTGACAGCACTAATCAAAAGAAATGCATCATCAGTGTAACATGAGACGGCTTTACACTTATGACCCACCCGTATTCTAGAGGTTTCCGTAGTGCACATTCATCTGTGACTCTTCTCCTTTTCCCTAGGGACATGGAAGATAAGCAAATCAATAACAATCACAAGAAACATACAAAAAGTTTAGAATAATTCATGTTTAAGAAATAAGTTTCTTACATGCATCAAGGATGCATTTATCAGGATGAAAAATGCAGTAAAAATAGTGAAATATTTTCCAAGATATAATAAATGTTTTCTATTTAAATACATTTGAAAAAGTAATTTATTCAAACAGAATAAAGTTAAATTTAAATAGTAACATTGCTGTTTTTAATGCATGTTTCATCAAATAAATGCAGCCTTGGTGACTTCTCTCAGAAACAAAACAATATCATAATAATTCCAAATTTTTCACCGGTCATAGTCCTTACAGGTTCAAAGTGAAAGTGAAATGATACACAATAAGATCCGGTCAATTTTGTTTCAGTGTTAACTTCTTAATTAACTTGAAAAATATATATTTCTAATAGCAAGTAATTCATATCCATAAAAACAATTGTTAAAATACCTGGGGGTGTGGCCACAGAGTAAGATGAGAAAAGAGGGCTGTGATTGGCTGAATTCTCAGAGTTGGTCACAATGGTTGGTGTGGCTGAGACAGGTGTTTTATGAACCTGTAGATTGAGAGGGGCGGGGCCAGTGTTGTGGGAGGAGTCCGGTGCAGACGCTGAGAGATTTGTTGAGTTTAAGTGATGTTCTGTCCATTTCCGAATCTGTGTCCATATCTTCATCCTTACCATCCTCATCATCTGAATCACTGTCTAAATTGCTGTCAGAATCTGCAAAAAATGTATAAACAAATAAATATTTTTATTTTACATATTTGCAGATAAATGCAGAAAAAATACTTGCAATACTGTTTATAAAATTTACAGTTTGTGAAAAATAGTTGCTAAACAGTTTTTAAAAATATCTTTTATATACACATTATATATAAATACATACACATTAATACATTATATGTATTAATGTATGTCATTATATATATACTATTAATGTTAAAGGTATGTTTTTACCATTATTGTTTTTCTTAGTATGATTATTTGGTGAATCCAACTTGGGTCAAATTTGCACCATAAGTGTGTTCCCATATTTTTAACAAAACAATGGCTAAACTGCACACTTTGTTTCTTATTTTATAGTACAATTAACTTTTCTCTCAAAAGATGGTAATACTTTAGTAACGTCCTACTCAAAATACAGATTTTTGCTGCTTGTTCAAATTGCTTAATTAAAATAAGCTTAAGCAACACAATTGCTATACACTCTGTCCAAACTTATTTTGATTGTGTTCAATCTGCTTAAATACGTAAAATTTAAGTTAACTTAATCTGTTTGTGCTGGATTACATTAAAGATTTGTGTTGCATTAACTGAAACTCGGCTGTGCTTGTTAGTTCCCAGCATGCTTTGTATAAGGCTGAATTAAGAGAGAAAAATGATTTTAAGTGTTATTATATGTGTTTTTGAGAAAATGACGATATAAGGCGTAAGAGTTTATAGTGCTCAATTATGTTGTAATGATTAGTACCATTTAAATTAATGTGGGTTACCATTGTGGAGCATTTGTTTAGGCTGAAAACTGATTCAGCAATACTTTCAGCAAAATGCATTGGTTGATGAAGTATGCAATATCTATATAATTTTAAAGATGCTAAGGTGTTATTGGTAACTAATGCTTGGGTATAATCTAGGAAATGTATCAGTGTGACACTATAAAATACATTTTATTGTATTGGACGAATGAATATTATAAATTTGAACACCTGAAATCACATCAGGGACAGGGAGCCTTTTTAAATTCACTGAAAATATTAAATTAAGCTGCCCAACTATTGTAAATAAGTTGAATCAACCTTAATACATTAAGTTGACCCAACGCAAGTACATTAAATTAGAATAACAGAATTGCATAATGTTGAAATAAAGCAAATTAATCATGTGGAAATCCTTTCCATGATTTTTTTATGTTCATTCAACGTTATTTTTTTTTTGAGTGTAACATAACAAGAGCAATACTGTATATTTTTTCTAATATTAATCTTTGTTAATATTATTTAATAAAAATACAACCATTCATGTCAGCTCAGGTCCATTAAGAAAGGGTTAATTCATTAAAAAGATAAGCACAAATTCATGACATGACCTCCATAAATATTGATTACACATCACACTGACCTGAGAGACTGTCGTTCGAAACGTCATTTTCATCCTCATCCTCCATTAGGGAGTCATCTGAGTCTTTATAGTCGTGGAGGTTAGACTCCGCCCCCCTGAAGTTCTCCACCAATGACGATCTCTCTCTTATTTTACAGCCCTTCGCTCGGCCTGCTCTCAGACTGAGTCCGGGTGAGGTACGGCCCGGACCCGTCTCTCTGGTGGTGAGGTTGATGGGAGTGTTGTGTGTGGGGCTGGTGGCCGCCAGCAGTGGTTTATCAGGGACACGTGCGCTCTGGCAGCGAGGTTTGGTAATCAGGGCCAGAGGAGCGTCCTGCACCGCACCGGGATGACCGGGGTTCTCGTTAGGAAGAGACGGGAGGAACGGACTGTATGGTGATTCCTGTGCGTCTCTCAGCGGAGGAGGAAAGGTCTGTTTGATGGACTTCTGAGGTAGTGATGGCTGATGGGACAGAGAGCAGATGTGAGATGCAATTACTTCATCTGTCATTCATTGTGACTTATTCACTCGCTGCCTTGATATGCACAAGTACAGGAACATATATGCAACTAATATATTCAAAACAATATTTAGAATATATTGTTTTTTATTATATTATAGAAGATTGTTTTCGTAATAAACAGTCAAGCTGAGAATTGAATTATGCATATATATGATATACACTACAGATAAAGAATGGTTGGTAATTCTTTTATTCTCACCAAAGCTGCATTTATTTGATCAAAATACTGTAACAGTAATATTTAATAATAATAAATAAATCAGTTCTGGGAAATGTCAGGGTTCCTACTCATTTTCCATTAAAAAATTCCATACTTTTCCAGACTCAAATTTCCGAACCTTTCTGTAGATTTTCAGACCGTATTTAAAGCGTCCGTAGTATGCTTTTTCGAGATTTCCATGCAATGTGTAATGCAGCTATCTGCAAAGTTATTGTTCCTCAAAAGAAAGAATTTTCTATGAACCTAATGCAATGGAGATTCAGTTTGAATAACTAGTTCTTCCAATGATTCATTATTGGACTCATGCTCGGATTGATATGGTAAAGTCAACGTCATAGTTACTGTCTTTACAGTGTATACAATCGCTGAAGACTGAGGAAGCCTCCGGAGCTGAACTTCAGTTATGGTGAAGCGCTGTAAGCGGTTCGACCAATCACAAAAGACTGGGCCGTCCTGCCAATCAGAGCAGAGCAGGCAGCAGAAAAGAGGGATTTAAAGAGACTGAATCATTGGACAATTCGTTTGAGAATTATTAAAAAATGTACTACGATATATTCTGAGAGAATGAAAGCATTTGTTGTAGGAGATCTCCAAAGTAAAATTTGTATTTTCAAAAATAAATAAAACAAATCCAGAAGAACTGTGGCAACATCTCCAAGACTCTTGAAGAAATATTCCTGAAAAGCTATACAAGTATACCTGGACAACAACTACTTGCATGCACACAGTTTCCCCCCATGCTTACAATTTACAATAACGCATTACAATTTCTAGTTTTATATACTAACCTAATCTATGAAGGAAAAGAGAGCAAATATGCACCTCAATCTGGGCCTATTTGCTCAAAATGTGGCTTTCCTAGGGGTAGTACCTCTAATATCAAGGCCTAAAGTCCAATTTAAAGCATCCTTTGTGGCAAAAAAGGTTGCCAAGTTCAAAAACCCTGGTACTTAAAAAAGTGGTCAAAACTTGGCCTTCAATAGGGTAGTACATTATCCTATTTCAAGGCCTTAGGTCTGCTTTGACACATAGGCTACTCATGGCAGCCAAGAAACCACACAGTGAAATGTTCCTGTGGTGCAATAGGTGGCACAGTGTCCATTGTCGATTTTAACGTTAAAGGTTTCTCATGCGCACACTAAAGTCTGCATATGTTTTATTTTGCAAAGATCCTTTAAGTGGCTCTGCAAGAATGCTAAGAAATAAAACCATGAGAAGAAACCCCAAAAAAAATTTGCATAATGAAAAAGTGCACCTTGAATTACATCAATTGTTTTTTGACAATCACTCAACAGCTGTCATGAAAACACTTCTTGTATGATACATTTATTTTCATTAAATTCTTAATTTTCTATTATGGAAAACTAAATAGAGTCAGCAGTCTGGAAATGCAAATATTTTTCCATAATCTGCTTTCTTTTTCCAGACTTTTCCACTTCCAGACCTGGAAATTACTCAAATCAAATTCCATACTTTTCCAAACTGCGTAGGAACCCTGAAATGTGCAATAATCTGAGCACAACAAAACCAGAAGACCTACCAATACAAGACGGAGAAATATGGACAAATCACTTAGCTCAGAGACAAAGTAATCCCATCAAAACAACTCAATTATAATCCGACCAAACACAATCTACAACCTTATGAAGAGACAATTAAAAATAATCAAAATCCACTTGATTCCCAATTACACATGAAAAATTGGCAAACAAACTCAAAAGCCAAAAAGGTAAGAAATCATGTGGTCCTGACCGCATTCTTCCAAATGATTCAGCATTTTACTTGGCTCCAGATGTCAGGAAAACAGCTTGAACTAAGGACTTATTACCCTAATTCACAAGAGTGGAAATAAATTGGACCCTGTAATTTCAGAAGCATTTGTGTGAGCACTGAGCAGTGATATGGGGAAGTTATTCAGCAGTTTTTTAAGCTTCCTTAACAGAACACAGAGTCCTGAGCTTGAGTCAGATTGGCTTCTTTCCAAATACAGACCACATTTACACCCTAATCAATAAACGCGTAAAACAGACCAAAAACAGAAAAATATTTGCATGCTTTGTCGATTTCAAAAAAGCATTTAATTCTATTTGGCACAACGGATTATATACTTTTACAAAGTGGTGTAGGGGGTAAAGTTTATGACATTATAAAATCAATGTATTCGAACAAATGTGCAATACCAATTGGCAACAAACATACAGAATTCTTCACCCAGAAAAGAGGAGTGCGGAGTCTCGAAGAGCTCTATACGCCATCAAGAAAAATTCAAAAAATGTAATTACCAATTCCAATCTGGTGTAAAATCTTTGAGAGTTTTAGGCTGATTCCCATTGATTATTAATATACAAAAAGATCCTCAAATTCTGGACTGATCTAATCTAGTCCCACAGATTTGCTACATTTTAAGCACTACAAACTCAAGAACTAAACCCCGAAAAAAGTCCCCTCAGTCAGCTGGTTCTCAGACTTACTAACCTGACAAACTCTACTGACACTAACCAGTCTCAGACCAACACTGCTCCTCACACAAACATCAAAAACCAATTTATCAAACAGTCTAAAAATACAAACCTGGAACATTGTCACCACATTGTCAACACCGTCACCACAGTGACCCTCAGTAATGTGTGTGTAAATGTTAAAACACTGTGGTATCAAATGTCACAAATATTGTAATTTGTGACACTGTTAATTTGTACAATTAATTTAAGTTATGGTGTAATATTTTATTATTTTGACATCTTTATAATTATTCTATGTATTCCAAGCTTTGGCAATATTGTATTATGTACACCAATGCCAATAAAGCAATTTTTTAATTGAATTGAATTGAATATTGTGAAATATATTTATGAATTTCAAATAAGCGTTTTCTATATTAATGGATGTTACAGTGTAATTTATTCCTGTGATCAAAGCTGAATTTTCAGCATCATTACTCCAGTCTTTAGTCATATGATCCTTCACAAATCATTCTAATATGCTGATTTGATGCTCAAATAACATTTATTTATTTTTATAAATAAAAATAAAATAAAAAAATATATATTTTTTTTTATTTTTTTATTTATAAAAATAAATAAATGTTATTTGAGCATCAAATCAGCATATTAGATTGATATGTTTGAAAGGTCATTTAAGGAAAGGCATATATATATATATATATATATATATATATATATACAGCTATGGAAAAAATTAAGAGACCACTGCCAAATCAGCAGTTGCTCTGGATTTATTATTTATATTATAAATCTCTTAATTTTTTCCATAGCTGTATATATATATATATAAATATATATGCCTTTCCTTAAATGACCTTTCAATCAATTTAATGCATCTTTGCTAAAAAAAAACATTCAAAATCTTTCAATAATAAAAGAAATGTAATTGCTGAACTTGTACCTGTTTGAGTTTTCTGCTGTTGTTATTGGTCAGCAGGGTCTGGTCAGAGGTAATTCTTGCACGTCTTCAGAGGAGTGGATTTGGAGGAGATCGGTGTGGGACAGAAAGACTGAGGCTTCGGCGATGGGATGGGGAAGCTGGTTTTGGAGAGGATGAGTGTGAGACGGTTCTCGTGAAGGACAGAGGCAGGTCTTTATGGGACGGCGTGTCCCGGTCTCTGTGCCGCTGTGTGACTAACGCAAGAGGTTTGGCGTTCGCTGCTAGCCCTGCGGTCTGGATGACACTGGTTGGTTTGCTGGGCTCCTCCACAGGCCTGAAGGTCAGGATGTGTGATGGCGGCTGGACGAGAGTGAAATAATTTATTCATATTTTGTAGGGCTGTCAAAAGATTAATCGCGATTAATCGCATCCAAAATAAAAGTTTGTGTTTAAATAATGTATGTGGGTGCACTGTGTATAATTATATATATATACACACAGATGCTTGTATATATTTAAGAAATATTTTCATGTACCTGTAATATACTGTATGTATATATATATATATATATATATATATATATATATATATATATCATATAAATATTTTATATATGCATCATATTTTTCTCTTAAATATACATGCATCTGTGTGTATTTATATATATATATATATATATATATAAATACACACAGATGCATGTACATTTAAGAAAAAAATATGATGCATATATAAAATATTTATATATATATATATATATATATACACACAGTTTATACAGGTACATGAAAATATTTCTTAAATATATACAAGCATCTGTGTGTATATATATATAATTATACACAGTGCACCCACATACATTATTTAAACACAAACTTTTATTTTGGATAATAATAATAATAATATTTCTTATTAATGTCTACGAAAATCAAAGGCTATCTTCAGATTAGCACTACTACCATATTTCTATGATATAAAAGGCTTAAACTGTATAAATGGTTTAAAACATGAGAACCTAAATATAAAGATGACAGTTTTTGAAATTGATTAATAAATAGATGAAATTTCTATTTATCTGTAATTTATTGGTAACACTTTACAACAAGCTCCCATTAGTTAACATTAACTAAGAATGAGCAAAACAAAACGCAGTTAAGGCGAGACACGGCAGGCAAAAACATCGTTTTTTTTTTTTCACTGGTCAATTTTGAGATTTTGGGATATTTGTCTTCAATAACATGTCTTCTTTCAGACTTGTGGTGAACAAAAGTCAGAAATACACATTTAGGTCTTTATTTTACTACACTTAGTCTGTTTGCGTCTGTAGATTTCTCATAAATTCTTCAAAAGTTGTCGTTATAAATCATCCTCAGTGATCGCGATCTGCACCTGTCATCACACACGGCATTAGAAAGCTCTCTTTCTCTTATCCAAATATGGTCATTTCCTTTTTATCAGCAACCAATCGTGAAAGTAAAGGGGGATTTAACTCTAAATGCGCGATCTCATTGGCTGATGCTAAATCTTTAAAGCCAGTTTTCTCAAAATGACTTTTCTCTCAAACGCCAAGTCCCAAATCTCCACTTCATTAGCACCTATATACACCACTTTTTTTAGTATTGTACCTAGTTATAATATGAAGACATTTACAGAGGGATATGTAAATATATTATTCCTAGCCTGATTTATATAACATTTTATTTTAAAAAACATGGCGAAAATATTTTTTTAAGGCAATTGGCAGTATATTCTGATTTACAGGATAACAAAAGTAGATATCCATAAATCCCTCTGTAATTTTTTTCTCATCTAATATGTGAACACAATGACAAATGAATTTTGAACCTGGCTTTATCCAATACTCAGATTTCGTTTTTTTAAATATATGCAAATTAGTGCATATTTAAGTAGATAATGCCTCATTTGCATATTTAAACATTAAATTACAGAAAACTTGTAATATATGTTTTTCTCATCTTAATGTAGGTAATCAACTGGGAAAGTTTTATGGTGATTTTAACTGCTAGTTAAAAAAATTACCCTATTCACCTGTAGTGTCTCGCCTTAAAGTATCTATCTTTGTTCATGTTAGTTAATAAAAATACTCATGTTTTTAATGAGTAATAAAAATACTCATGAAATACCGTTCATGTTTTCTCAGATGCATTAAATAATATGAGCAACTTTTAATTTTAATAATGTATTAGTAATGTTGAAATGAACAACTAAGATTAAGAAATCTTTAGCTGTTCACTAATGTTAACAAATAGAATTTTATTGTAAAGTGTTACACTTTCTTTGTTTCAGTTTAATTCATGAACACTGTTTTTCACTGACACACATACCTTTCGGATACCTTTCGTATCTTTTCCGCACTTTTCCGAGTCCACACTATCATCACTCTGATCATCATCATCATCATCATCATCTCCAAGTCATCGGAGTCAGAGCTGCTAAGAGCATCGCTGGAGCTGTCAGAGCTGGATGCTGATTGGCTGTCACTGTTGATGGAGTCATCTGGCACTTTGCTATGAACCTTCTGTCAGGAAGAGCAATGTCAGTCGACAGGAGCAGGCAAACACAAACAATTCCTTTCTGTCACCCTTCCAGTTGACATGACAATCTAAAAATAGTCCCAAAAAAGGTGGATGATATTATTTGACAGAAAGTGTCAACAGCAGTGAGTGGTTTCACAGCATACTGATATGAACGCTGCATCTATCAGGACGATATTAAACACAGTTTAAATCTACCAACACAAGTCAACTAATTAACTGAATGAAACATTTAAGATCCACTAGAAAACACAACAACATACAGGTTTAGAACGACAGTAAATGATGATCAGATGTCATGTAATCCTTACCTGGTCTTTTGTTTTGAGTCTAGTTTTCCCTTTGAGCTGGTTCAGGGCTGGTTTTGGGCTGGTTTTCAGGCTTATGGTCTGATCTGGAGGTTTGAGGGCTGGAGAGGGTGTGGAGGAGGCCGACCTCGAGTTTGCTCTTCCATTAACAGAGCCATTCAGCCCTGCTTTAGAAAACAAACAAATCTTCAGTTACAGTATGACTGTACAGTAAAATAGATTCCGCTTTGTTTATATACCAAGTACCAAGCTCATGTCATCTAAAAACAGTGAATGTGAGATGTCTGTGAAATCATTGAAGATGGATGGATGGATAGATGGATAGATAGATATTATATGTTAAATACTGTAAAGCATCAGCAGACTGTTTCCGTCCTGAAGCTACACTCTTATACGAAAGGTTCTATCAGCGCTACGTATTTTGAACCCCTAAAAAGTTCTATACAGAACCCTTTTTAGGGTTCTTTTATTGTAACCAGGAAAAAGGTTCTATATGGAACCTTTTGGGTTCATTCATTATCATTTGTTTTGTCCTTTCCGGATTAAATATTTCATATTACAGGGTTCCAGACTAACTTTTTGACTTGGTTGCACTGGTGCGCCTAACTTTTTTATTTAGGTGCACCAGCACAAAATTTAAGTGCACTCACATTTTTTCTCGTCTCGCGTCACCTTTAACGCCACAATTTCAAGGTCACCTTTTTACCACGCTCCATATATTCATATATATTATGTAAATGCTTTTAAAAAAGAATAAGATTTTTTTTTTGAAACACAATTATACTTTTTTATACACAATTTAAAAATAAAAAAATAATTAAAGTGCTGTTTTTACATTGTTCAAGTTAGGGCAGGGTATTGACACCAATTTCACAATTCGATTCAATATTTATTATTTTGGATATCAGGTACAATACATGGCAAATTTTCTCAAGGAAAACAAATCTCAACTAATGCTGTAAACTGGGAGTCAGTTAGCCCATATGCTTCATTAGCCTACTATAATATTGAAGGGAAAAATCACCTGATTTGTACACAAACACTTAAATTACACTTATTTATTTTTATAATAATAATGTTATATGAAATATAAACATTTAAATGGTGGTTGCATAAAAACTTGCCAGGTTTTTTCAAACAACATGCATTAAATATTGAAAAACATTAAAAATTATAATGAATATGTAATATGGTGCATGTATTTGGCAAAATGCTGCTCTAGAGTTAATCTTTCTAACTGGCTAACGAGTTTATGGTCACTGGATTTTTACACACCTTTCACTGACAGTCTTTCCACGGTTGAATCACAGATTGAGCAATTCCATGTGAAAGATATCGGATTTCGATAAGTTGTACTCTATCTTTTAACACACTTTCAGATGCTCGTTCATGTTTATTTCACACTGTAACTGGTATTATTAAGGCGGAAGAGAAGTCACGTGCGCTCCGCGCTGCTGATTCTCTTGAGCTGAGCCAGAGCGATCTCACGCCACAGCGTTCAAAACACTATTTATGTTTGAGGACAGTCAGGATGTGATAAACGAAATTGGTCACACTTTAGAGCCCTGTTTTATGGACAAACATCAAGACCCTAAAATGTATTTATGAATGCATGTGAATGATCACAAAATTCAAGATATGGGGGTTAGGAAATGTAGATATTTATTTCATTTATGTAGTTAATCAATATCACACGAAGAGTCCCATTTCAGTTTCTCTCTTCCAAAAATCAGCATGATTAAAATGTGATATTAAGTTACTACAACAGTTTAAAAGGTTCTTTAGAGCTGAGTGAAGAACCCTATGCTTCATACCTGTACATAGAACCCCAATGAACCCATTTTTCTAAGAGTGTAGACAGAGATTCACAGTAAATACTTGAACGTGGACACGTCATTTACTGCAGCTGAGGTTTAGTGTGGAGGAAAACATCGTATTAAAAAGAAAAACGTGCTTAAAAGGTGCTGTAAAAGTTGTGTGCATTTTGCACTTCAAATAAAGCAAATAATTCAGAAATGAATTTATGTCCAGCAGACAACTGAATAGAAACCTAAAAAAAGAAGACTGAAGTGAATACAAAACAATTCAGCAACAATATGACAAGACAAGCATAAGACATCTCACATCTGAACATTCATAGATTTTATTAGAAGTAAAATAAACAGTAAATTTATGTAAATATAGAAGGGATAATTCCAAAAGGATATTATGCATTTCTGCAACTATGAATTTTAGAAGGATAAAAACAATTCTTCCTTCGTATTTGCATAAAAATATCTTAAAAGGGCAAGATATTTATATTCAGGGATGCACATGTGTGGTAAATAACGATTACGCAGCAGAAAATGTGGAGGGAAGCGCTTTTGTGTACCAACATTTTTTGCATTTTTGAGGACAGGTACAAGTTTCCTTACTGGAGTAGGATTTTTCTCCATCTCAGGTAAGAGAGCAATCATGATAAGTGTGTGCATTAATTATTAGGGGTGCAATGGATCGTAGTTGATCCGTCATCAGGCCCCAGGGTTCGGCACACGTGTGATTAGAGGATTAACTGCTAAGATTAACCACCAAAGAGTGAAAGTTTATCGTTTGGACGCTTTTTTTGTCCTGCCAATTTACACATTCAAACGATTTTAAACGTGGAAGAGGTGATTTAAACGCTGTTATCAGTGCGCACAGCCTCACACACCCGTCCCGAAGCACACACATGCAGATGAAAGAGAGAGGCACGTTTCAGACAGCACTCAAACCCCAAACTGATTCCTCTTTCGGGTTTACTTGCGCTTTAACGGACACATACACACAAAATAATGTCTGTATTCTTCTCGGTTATGTCACAAGTGAACAGTTGTCTGTGAGAATATTTTGGCCCATGCATTCGAAGTGACAGAAACCTAATATTCCTGCTGTTGCCTCAGTAAAATTAAATAAAACATCATCATCATCTACCATGTTCCAGAGAAAAGAAGAAAGTGAGAAGAGCAATCAGGAGGAAAGTGATGACGACAGCTTTTAGGATAAGTGTGTGTCGCGTAAGAAGTGTGAGTAGCAAGCAGCATCTCCAGGTGCTACATTGAGAACCGGACTAAAAAAAGTTGTGGGCATATAATGAATCAGCCGTCATGATTGGATCACAGTGATGCCCTCAAAGGCATCTCACTAGCTTTAGGAATCAAATAATGAGGGTAATTAACGCACCTTTGGCAGGAGTGCGTCGGGGAGCATGAGACTGGAGGAGGGTTTGCTCATGGTTCAGCGACGATGTGCCGAATAATGCCGGCAGACCCAGAAGATGAGGAAAAAAGGCCGCTGCCCCTTGACCCTGAGCATCTACAGAACGCCACCAATCTGAGGAAACACAGAGGAGCACAAACAATTTAACATTTCATAGGATGTGTGAGACGTCTCTCCTTAACCCTCTTGGCGCCACGGTCGAGTTTACTCGACAAGATGAGTCACTGAATAAAACGGCCGATTTTATCAAATTCGGTGTCAAATTTCATTCGACATCCCCTCCACTGGATGGCGATGGCAGACATTTCATACTTCATCCCCGACTCAAAAAAACGTCATGATTCTATACAAAATGTTCGAGTTACAGCGCATTGAATCAGTGTGATCAAAAGCGGAGATAGTGTGAGAGTGAGCCATTTCATCAGAGTCTCTCTGCGATCGCGGCGATAGTATTGTGGTGGAGACTTTGTTTATTATCACTGGGTATGTTAGACGAGGTCGAAGTATTCATAGTACAGAAGGCAGGGTGGGGGCAGATGTGGCCGCGCTCACGCTGCTCGTATCATCACTTATGATCTGCGCTTTGCTGTAATGAGTGATCTTTTGAACTAAACAGGTCTTGTCTACCTGTGTTTGTGTGTCATATGAATAATATATGCCTCAAACATGGAACCAGAGTACCTACTGTATGTAGTAAATGGAAAATCTCTACAGCAAAAGGCCAAACACTACATGCATACGGTTTGTTCTACCATTTATTAGTAATGATTTACATAGTTTGTTTACTACTTACTATATACTTTCAGTAGCATTCAGTATTGTGCAATATAGCATACAGAAGGTGATGGACATTTTGGGGGGAAGAAGTTATGCATATTATCATTTAAACATGTGACTTTTCATGAAAATTCCATAATCCAAGATTTCTGCCACCATATGATGTCATAATATGCAAATTAGATGGGGAAATTTAATCCTTACATAAACTTTGGGTCATCCTTAATATTTCTCTAGTTTACAGAAAGTCTCTATCTTATTTCACTTTTAAGATACAGCCTTTTGAAATTAAGATGTCAAAATCGAACGTTTTTGGAAAAAACCTCTGGCGCATAAAGGGTTAAAGCTCCCCGACATGAAAAGGTTTTTTAGCATTAATAGAGCATCACAGTCCCGCCCACAGCCCGAGAGAGCGCTGGTGCCGGAAGCAAATTTCCCATTCAATTCTCCCATTGACATTTTGTAAAATCCATATCTAAAGAGTATTAGAGCATGTCTGAGGATAATCAGCTACAGCTGAACTCATAAGCATACAACATTTCGAGTGAAAAAGAAAGAACTGCCGCTCACTGGATATTTGATCTCTTTCTGACCATTCTCTGTAAACCCTAGAGATGGCTATGAGTAGGGTTGGGTATCGAAGAATCGAGTATCGATTGGATCCGGGACTAACTTTTCGCTTTTCCCGGAATCGTTCAAAAGTTAAAATTTCGATTCCTAGTTTCGATATTCACAGTCCGTCGACCGGAAGAAGAAACCGCTGAACAACACCAACGAAGAAGCGTCTACCGGAAGTGTTGGCATAACCGCGCGAGTCGAACATGAGTAGCTTATGTTGGCGGTCCAAAGTGTGGCTTCACTTTTCTAAAAATAACGAAATCTCTGCAAAATGCTACATTTGTGACAGAAGGAGTATTTCCTTCAGAAAGACCATTGGTTAGCAAGGTTAGCTAAACTTTTTTGACCCTGCCTCTTAAAAGAATCGGAATCGAGAATCGTTAGGAAGCCGGAATCGAAACAAGGAATCGGAATCAGAATCGTTACCAAAACGATACCCAACCCTAGCTATGAGTGAAAACCCCAGTAGATCAGCAGGTGAATCATTGTCTTTTAGGGAAAAAATCCCATTTGTGTTTGAATTGAGATTGTGATCTTTTAACGATTAGCATCATATACTAGCATCGTTCCACCTGAAGCTAACGACATCTTTTGGACAACATACCTGGCAAAGCGCCGAGCTGAGAGTGGGCAGCCAAAGCGGCCGACATTCCCAGAGTTCCCAGACCTCCGAATTCAGATCGGACAGGAGAAGAGGAGTGCAGACTGAAGGCTGGGTGATTGATCATGGAAAGGCACTCGGAAACTGAAGAAATTCCCAAGCCCTGATTGCCAACCATTCGGAACAAATGACCTGAAGAGAGAAATCATAAAAAACCTCATGGTTTTTAAAAAAATATAACATAGAAACATGTTTTTTATAGTTTTCTACTAAAAATAATAAAAGTACTAAAAGCAGTTCAGATATCTTGTCTAAAGCTTTATGGCACACTTTTCTGGAAACACATCAGGAGTTTTGAAGTCACGATCTGATTTGTTGAATTCAACTTTTGAAATAAAAGACGTGTCCGGGTTGGTTCGGTGTAGGGTTGCAAAGGAGCGGAAAATTTCCGGTAAATTTCCATGGGAAGTTAAGCTGGGAATTTTGGAAATATTCCATATTAGAACATCGGATATTGCACGTGGCATTTTTCTGTAAAATAAGCTTGTAAGAATACTAATGCAATGCAAGAGCTTGTAAGAAAAAAGAATACTACTAATGCAATGGCATGAACAGATACATAACTAGCTAAACAACTGGAATGATCTTGAAAACATATTGCAGGAGGCAGAGAAAAACAGACACATGAGGTAGCTTATTTAGTATCTAACTTATCAGCATTGCTACTAGATGAATTAGGGCTGCACGATATTGGTAAAAAATGGCATTGAGATATTTTATTTTTCCACAATATATATAGCGATATAAAAACAATTTCTCCAGATGACTTGAATAGCTCTATTTGGAAAGAAGTGAATCATTCTAGAATGACTGGGGTGGTTTTGTCATGAAGTAAATCCGCATAGAAACTAATTATTAATAGAATGTTAACTAATGTAGACTTTAATAAATGGAACCTTATTGTAAAGTGTTTCTGTTTTATGTCTCGAGTTCAGTGTTGGATAGATCAGTTGTTTTAACCATTCATTAAAGTGAATTGGTTCAAAGGAGTCATTAGTTCGCGAATCGGACATGTCATTAACGAAATTTATTATTTTTTATTTTATTGAAAGTGTGGTTTGTCATCTAAATGTGTGGAGCGCTTTTCAGCTTTTCAGAGACAATAAGGCGATGTTATTTTAGCACACTTCACAACCAGTGGTAGTTCAGAAAAAAGAAAAAAAAAACGTTGGTCTACTGACCTTTTACCGTCATGTATTCTCAAAGATATTCAGTCAACTCAATTCATTGATAATGCCGCGAGCTGCGAAGGGAGGGAGAGAGAGCAAGACAGTTTGAAGACCGCGAGAGTGTGTGCGCGCGACCGGGGCTTTCACTCTCTAGTTAAACGAGCGCCGAAGTCACTCGTCGTCATCCTACTTCACTCATCGGATTGTGATTGAGGAATGGCATGGATATTCAAGTGTATTTGAATGGCATCTGTTTGTTTTAGTCAAGACTAAAAATGATTTTAGCTCTTTGTTCAATTTAATTAATTAAAATGAGCATATACGACACAATCCTTCATAGAAATGATTCCAGCTTAATTTCATTAAATGTAATCAATGTAATCTTTTAAAAATTTGGTTTACCAATTTTTTTTAATTGAGTCAACATGAATATTTTTCGTTTGTCTTAAACGGTGTCACTCAAAAAATGAATTTTGGCCTCTTGTTAAAATAATTAATTAAAATAAGCAAAAGTAACATGATTGTTTAATATTGTCACAACTTAATTTAATTGTGTTCAATCAACCTAATTCATTTGTGTGAAATCTACATGAATCATTGTTGTTGACATCTAACTGGGCAGTGGATCTGTAGTTCCCAGCATGCTTTGCAAGGGACTGCATTAAGAGGGTCAATTTATGGAAAAAGTGTTATTTTATGTGTTTTTCAGTGAATGGAAAGATGTTGTTAGTTAATGTTAGTGTTTAATGTTCAGTTATGTTAGAAACTTAGAGTACTTTCTGTAATGTTTTTGAAGACTCAATATTATACAATACAGTATGTGCTTCAAAACATCCTGTTCAGGCTGTGGGCACTCAGTATGCACTATGTGTAAACCTCACTTGCAGTCCTGCACAAGTAATATTATATTACTATGTAAAAAATGGTGTCCATCAATGGAAGTGACTATAGAGTCAAAATTACTATAATTATAATGTTGGTGAATTAAGGCAGGATAAAAAAATTAAATGTAGTTAACCTGACAAAACTTGACAAGACTAAATTAATTTAAAATCATACAACAAGATTACAACAAATTATTTCAAACTAATTTGAATTTGTTGGAAAAATGTAATTCAATTTCGTGGAAAACCTTTAAAATTAAAATTTAATTAAGTTCGTTCAACAGATTATTTTTTTGTGTGTACACTAAAATATACTTTCCTCAACTATATTTGAGTTCCCTATGAAGAGCCAACCCTCAACTTTGAAAATTCCCACTTTATTCCCGTTTGTTCCCATAAATTCCTGTTAATTCCCTTAAATTCCCATTAATTCCCATGGAAAGTTTCCATCTTTGAAAATTCCCAGAATTTGCAACCCTAGTTCGGTGTAACACATTACGGGTCTGAATTTTTGGACACCGTGAAGACCTGTAGTCCGCAGCCCTGTGAACTTAAAATAAAATAAAACTGCATATTGTAATATCCGTACGTTAAGTCTATTTGTTATTAAAGAATTTGACATTATTACAGTTATTTGGGGGGAAATTTGAATAATTGCATTGTAAGCTGATTTAAGGTGCGCCCCTAAAAGCTGTCTGCTTGCGCTCCTAAAATCTTCAGTCTGGGGCGACAGCGCTCCTACAAAAAAAGTTAGTCTGGAGCCCTGCGTGAGAATAGATATCTCATGTTAATGCACATTGCTTCTATAAATAGCATACATAAATTAATAGCCCTTCATACATTTACTAAACCAATGAATTCCCATTTTCTTCATTGCTTAGGTGGGCTGAAGACGGGCTGAATGCTTTCATTTTTCCTGAAGTCATTTACAGCTAAACTCCTGAGGGATTCACAGAGAATAGAGAGAACGACCACAAAAGCTGGACACAGGAAAAATTCCCTTTAAGGGACACAAAAAAGGGCCTCGTCCCCGAGCTGCTGTGATGGCCGCTTACATGCGAGAAAAAACACATCTTTGCTTTGAATCTCATTCTAATGAGCTGCATATTAACGTCAGCTCCTTCGAGGCTCGGCTTGTCGATACAGGAAGAGACGGTGAAAGTAAACGTCTGAAAGGCTGGTTCCCTCCCCACTGTCCTCCCTCATCTCCACTGCAAGAGGCAAAGATATCTGCAAACAGCCTTTAAATACTAATGCACTGCAAGCGGTGCAATACTCAAAACTGACCCACAAAGAGGCAAGTAAACATTTATTTTATTTTTTAATAAAATATAAAGAATGTATGTGTGATGTATTTGCTTCACCACAATCACCTTTCACAAAAATTGCAGGAATAATTCAGACAAATAAACATTTTGTCATAATAGACTTACCGGTCAGATGTTGTTAACTTCCTGTATTTTTTTCATATCCTCAGATTCAATACAGTACTCAATTTTAAAGGTTATAATTATGATCAGCTCAAGTGTAGCATTAGTTATTTTGTTGGGCTCATGAGATTTTTCTGTCAATTTATATAACATTTTATAGACTATGATCTGTAATATATATATATTAGTGCTGTCAAATGATTCAAATATTTAACAGCGATTAATTGCATTAATGTTGTAGTTAACTCACGATTAATCACATTTTTATCTATTCTAAATGTCTCTTGATTTCTTTTTCTCACATTATTTTTTTTCTCATTTTAATGCTCTTATCAACATGGAAAAATGTGTGTGTGTGGCAATCAAGTGGTATTTCAGACAGATATTTTCCTAAATTTCACTTTATTTTTCCCAGGTTTCAAGATTTCGGTTAAAATTTTCAAAAAGCATGTCTAATATGAATTCATAAAACTTTTTTTTTTTTTTACAATAATAGGGAGCCACAATATTTGTATCTATTTTTTTTAATTAAATTCTAAATGTATATTTAGTACAAATTTATGATCAATAAATGAAGACATAAACATTAACAATTCAATTGATCTTTTAAAACATAAATCAAATGAAAATTTAACAATTCTTAAAAATTTCAGTTTTGTCAAAAAAGTGCTGCACAACATGTTTGCTGTTTAAATTTAAACATGGAAGAAAATATTTGTGATATTCCTTAAATTACATTTTAATATTATTATAATTACTTTGAAAAGTACATTCTAATATACAATAGCAAAGTATTTTTTTCACAATTTAAACCAAAGATAAAGTTAAACCAAACTTTTATTTTGATGGGTTGTTTGCCCAATTTCGTTGCATTCTACTCTATAAATACTCTATATATACTCTATATATCGTTCTGCTCTAATACTCTAGTCTATAGAGTCTATAGTCTATAGTCTACAGTCTATAGTCTACAGTCTATAGTCTACAGTCTACAGTCTATAGTCTACAGTCTATAGTCTACAGTCTATAGTCTACAGTCTATAGTCTACAGTCTACAGTCTACAGTCTACAGTCTACAGTCTACAGTCTACAGTCTATAAGTCTACAGTCTATAGTCTACAGTTGATAGTCTACACTCTAAAAAATGCTGGGTTTGTTTTAACCCAATTTTGGGTCAAATATGGACAAACCCGAAAATGTTGGGTTAAAAATGTAATGTAAAAATTTAACCCAATGGCTGGGTTAGTCCATATTTGACCCAAAGTTGGGTTAAAACAACCCAGCATTTTTTAGAGTGTACAGTCTATAGTCTACAGTCTATAGTCTACACTCTATAGTCTACACTACTACATAGTCTACACTCTATAGTCTACACTCTATAGTCTACACTCTATAGTCTACACTTCATATAGTCTACACTCTATAGCTCTACACTCTATAGTCTACACTCTATAGTCTACACTCTATAGTCTATGACTGGATTCTAGGACTCATGTAAGGGAGTAAATTAAATTTGTTTAACAAAAATGGCAGATAAAGATGTTTTGCAATGTCATACTTCATTTGAGCCAATGCCAAAGTTATATCCAATCCAATTGTTACCATATTTTACTGAAAATATGAGCCTGTTGAGGGGAGATTCTGTGTTTTGATAAAGCTGTGTGTTTTCTTACCGCTCTTGCTGTGTGTTGTTGCCGGCGAGTCTTCTGGGATTTGCCGAAGCTCTTATAGAGGTCTGGCTGGAGGTCTCCATATCCATATCTGACAAATAACATGAGGGACAATCAATAAATGATCAATGCACACACACACCAGAATCACACAAACATCATCCGTTTAGCCTAATCTATCAATAATCATGCAACGGCCATCAGTGAGAAAATAAAAGCATCTAAGAAAACACTTCCAGTAATGTCTAAATGAAACAACAGCCTTGTATGTATGTGACAGACAAGAGCATCTATCATTCATATCACTGCTCAGTAGTGTGTGTCTCTGGTGATGGACAATGACACACACTGATAATGAAAGAAAACCGCAGCATCACAAACCATCAGCTGCAATCACACTCTCACACACCACATTTATTGTTTATGCATGAGTAAATCTCACAAAACCTGCCAAGAATGTATGAACCAATGTATAAAACTAGATTTATACATATTTAATGCATAAGAAAATATGAGGCTAGCTTTCAGATTTTTTTTTTAATTAAGAATATTTTCCCCAATTAAGTATTATTTAAGATATAGTATGATTTACAAATATAGAATATTCACATTATATAATACAATATATGATGTGAAATTTATCACATAATATATATAATACATCATAATAGCTTTTTTGTTTTACTATTTTTTTTATCCATATTTAACAAAAAAATATTTATATTTGAAAAATATATCTATTTAAAATAAATGAATCCCACTTATTTTCCTTCAATGCTCTGGGCACCTAAACCGTTTTTATCATAGACAAAGCTTTTATCAAAGCCAAATCATATTTTACTAAAATATATACAATTAATAAATAAGAAAATATTCCTTATGTTTAAGGCTATTTAGATTCCTTGCATTAGGACCATTTTTCATGACAAATAATAATATTTTCATCCATAAATATTATTATAATGCCAAATTATTATATGATTAAAATGTTATTTATTAAAATATTTATACATCATATTGTTTTTTGTTTTACAGTTTTTAACATTTATTTAGATTTAATTTGAATTCAGATTCAAATTCAGATTTTAAATTGAATAGCTGTATTGAAAATAATCGAATAATACATTTAAATATACGTTTTTTAAAACAAATCTGCTTAAAACAAAGAATTTTTTGCATTATGACATTTTTTCTTCAATTAAGTATTATTTAAAAGGCAAAAAACTAAGATTTCATTATGGTTTCTGTTATACAGGTTTAAATTTATTTTAAAAATGTAATATGAAATAAATAAAAAATACTACCACTTATTTTCATTCAGTGCTATGGCCATCTAAACACTTTTTATCATAACAAAGCTTATCTTATCTAATCTTAAGAACAAGAGAGGTTAAAAAAGAAGAAAGACAAACACACACACACACACACACACACACACTATAATTCTTGCAGAAGTGCACTGAAGATGCATCTACAGAATGCAAATGTCAGCATCATTATCGCTCAGGGTGCATCTGCATTACAGCGAAATCACACCGACTGACAAACACAAATCATTCATGATTTTTCATGGCCTGCATATGAAAAGCGAACACCAGGCTGAGGGCGGTGCTGACACGCAAATAAAATCTCTATCTAAATGACCCAGATGAAATTTGCATGCATATTTAAAACCAGTCTTATTTTCCATAATGGTTTGCTTATCCTCTTTTTCTTTTTCCTCTGTAGAATCTTAAACGTGTTTCTAACAGGTGAAAAACAGATTTACACCAGGTCTACTATGTTTATAATTTAAAAAAAAAATCACATTCTCTTGTACAAAAGAAATTCTTCACAAAGCACAGCCAGAGATAGATATTTTTACTGACTTCTGCATTTTTAATTGCCTACTTATTTATTCTTATTTTTAAATACACCGTGTGTGTTCAGCAAACCAAGTGTTCACACAGGCAAACATTTGTTTGCATAATTACACATTTCATAATTACTTATGCATAATATATAAAAACTTATTATAAATAGTATTCTATAAATAGTCTAATAAGACTACAAAAAATTCTGCATTTGGTTATAATGATCTGCAAAAATCCGTTTGAGTCATAACTGTGGATGTTTTAGTAATAACGAGATTAGACTACAGACAATAGGATGGCTTCACTGGAAATGAACAATAGAGGGATGTCATGTCCGTTTAAATTGACGACAGCTTAAATGCGCACAAACTGCTGAATTAATTTGACATGAGTGCAACAGATATTGACACACAGTTGATGTAGCACACACTGCTAGTGAAGAAAAGGACATAGTAGAGTCAAAGTGATGGAAGAGAAAACAGCCAGGGCAAATCGAAGGTCTTGAGTGACCACGAGGGCAGACGGTAGTCAGATGTGTGTGTTCGTTAACAAGAGTCTGATTTCTCTTTAAAGGAGTAGTTCAATTTTAAACAAAACTTTTGCTGATAATTTACTCACCTCTATGTCAACCAAGATGTCCATGTCTTTCTTTCTTCAGTCGAAAAGAAATTAAGGTTTTTGATGAAAACATTACAAGATTTTCTCCATATAATGGACTTCAATGGGTCCAAACAGTTCAAGTTCCAAATGAGAGTTTCAGTGCAGCTTCAAAGGCCTTTAAACGACTCCAGACGATGAATAAGGGTCTTATCTAGTGAAACGATCGCTCATTTAAAAAATAAATAAAAAAGTTTAAGTTTTAGAAGCACAAATGCTCGCCTTGCTCTGTTCTGTGATGCGCGTTCGTGACTCTCCTGTTCGAACCGTTCATCAAAATGAACAAATCTTTTTTGAAGTCATGAATCCAAGGATCCTGAGAATAGACCCTTATTCATCGTCTGGTGTCGTTTAAAGCCCTTTGAATCTGCATTGAAACTCTTATTTGGATCTTAAACCGTTTAGACCCCATTGAAGTCCATTATATGGAGAAAATCCTGGAATGTTTTCATCAAAACCCTTAATTTCTTTTCAACTGAAGAAAGAAAGACATGGACATCTTGGATGACATGAGGGTGTGTAAATTATCAGCAAAGGTTTTTAAATGTGAACTAATCCTTTAAGTGACAAGAATACTTTTTGTCCGCAAAAAATAAATAAAAATAACGACTTTATTCGACTTTATTCTTTGTGGGCAGGAAATTAAAAGTTGAATAAAGTCGTTATTTTTATTTTTATTTATTTTTTTGCACACAAAAAGTATTCTCGTCGATTTATAAACTTAAGGTTGAGCCACTGTAGTCACTAGGACTATTTTAGCGATGTCTTTAATAACTTTTCTGGTCAAAATTGTTTTGGTTTTTTTTTGCACATAAAAAGTATTTGCAAAAAGCCAGTGAAAATGCTGAGTGGCTAGTAACTTTGGAAAACCACTCGTCACAGCGGCTGGATAGCAAAAAAGTCAAGCTCTGAATGAGGCATGAAACCGATCTGAAAATATCAGAATCCATGTGCTTTTTTTCCTGCTTCCATGCTCAAGGGTCATATCTGATCTGTCACATGGGAGGGAAAAAAATTCGGAATTGAGTCACTTGAACCATGTAATGTAAATGCCTCCATAAAGACATTTATATGAACTGTATAACAGCATGACCTCGCTCAGCATCACTCGCTCCATCTCTGCCCACAGCGCTTCATAACACCACCCAGAGTGATTTTGAACAACAGGAAAATGAACAACACAATGTATTTAATGTTCATTACATTTGCTGTGCTTTAAGTGCACTCAACTTTAGTGGCGTTATGTTTGGTAGACAGTCATGATTATAATAACTAATTAGAGGTTTATATTTAGCTGCAAAAATGAATAAAATATTCACAATATATTTGCTATGAATTAATATTTCATGTATTAAATTGTTTTACTTAAGTAAATAATGCTATTTATAGAGATATGTTAGATATCGCATAGCAATTATAAACAATATTTGACCATTTTAATACTCGAATTGGAATCACTATAATGGAATGCCGGTTCCTGAAACATTTAATGCATTTCATAAAACATTAACACCATGATATATATTAAAAGGATGACAAAGATCATTTTTAGCTATATTGCCCTGAGTTTATCATCAGTTCCTAAGAAACACAAATTCTGAGCACACAGGATCAGATAATCTGAAGCTGTAACAAAAGCAACAAAGTTAAAAAGCATAAGCAATGCTGGGTTGTTTTAACCCAAATTTGGGTCAAATATGGACATGTTGGGTTAAAAATGTACACTAAAAAAATTGGAGTAGGATTTACTTGAAAAAGGCTAGGCAACTTTTTTCACTCAGAAAATGCTAGTAAATTTACAAAGATTTGCCAAGTAAAAACCTAAACATATTTATCAGTAGCTTTAATTAGAAATCTTTAAGTTAAATTTACTTGGAATATGGAATTAAGTAAACTTTACAGAAAATAAGTCATTTTAACTTGGCTAGTAAACGGTTGATTAATATCGATTTAGTTTAATTTCCTTTGCATTACATTTCCCTATAACAATATTATTAAATTTCATTAGTCATATATAGTCTGTGCTTTACTTAGATCATCTAAGTAATTTATATTACATCATGTCAGATGTTAAAGGGATACTCCACTTTTTTTGGAAATAGGCTCATTTTACCACTTCCCCAGAGTTAAAAAGTTGGGTTTTACCGTTTTCTAATGTATTCAGCCGATTTTCTGATATTTAGAAGAATATCAGTAACCAGACAGTTTCTGGTCTCATTGACTTTCATAGTATTTTTTTTTCTACTATGGAAGTCAATGAGACCAGAAACTGTCTGGTTACTGATATTCTTCTTAATATCCAAAAAATCGGCTAAATGGATTTGAAAGCGGTAAAACTTTAAGCGGTAAAGCGGTTTAACGGAGTGATAAAATGAGCCTATTTCCAAAAAAGTGGAGTATCCCTTTAAGCATCATGTGAATGCAAAGACCTCAATACTTGGTAGACAATACACAATGGCGGTAACATTTGATAGGTCATTTTTGTGTTTGAATGTGTCATTTTGAGAAAAAAGTCAAAATGTGTCATTTTTCATTCAAAAATCAATGATAAAACAGTTTAAATACAGCTGGAAACCAGTGAAAATGAGCCTCATTAATTATTCAAGGTCCAGTGCATGATGGGAACCCCAGTATCAGAAAAGTTGAGTAATTTTTACTTAATTTTACTGAGTTGATGTTTACACTTTCATTTTTACTCGCTTGAATTAAGTACTGATATGGAATTTACTTAAGATTTTTTTATTATTCTTGCCTTAACTAACTTTTTCATGTTAATTACAGGGTTTTTTTTCAGTAGTATTTACTTCACAAAAAAATATTTTTTAATTTTAACCCAACTTCAACTTTCAATTTTAACTGTACATTTTTTTAATTGCATTTTTAACCCAACATTTGGGTTTGTCCATATTTGACCAAAATTTGGGTTGAAACGACCCAGCATTTTTTAGGGTGCAGTTTTCTCCACACAGCTCTCCTCTTGATCACATCTCTCATCAGGATCAAAGAAAAACTCATCCGCATTTCTGGCTGGTCGGGTCACACGGGGAGATGAGAGGAGACACAATAAAGAAGAGGAGGAGGAGAAACTCTGACATCTGGGCTGAAAGAGAGGGTTTGGCCGTGCTCTTTAAGCTCACACTTCTCAGACACACACTGCAGGCTTTTTACATCAAGCCTGAGGAAAACAGGATATTTGAAGGAAACCATCACCCCTTGAGTTTGAAGGTTCAAACTCAAGAGCGCACACGCAATGCATTGTCCAATCATTCGCATTGGAGTACGTGCAATTGTTTCTGGCCTATAACCCACAAACAGGCCAAGGATGTGATCTAAATCTGCCAACATTGTGTGTGTGCGAGTGAGGGGGGTCTTATTCAAAAATTCATTCATTTATGAGGTTTCATTACATTAAGCTTCAGAATACAGCACTTCAGTCTCTCTTCAATATTAGCTCACTGCTCTAAAGTGCTATTGCTCTGCAGTCTGAAAGCACTGACACTGCACAGTTTGATTCCTCTCACCCAATTTATTATCGGCAACATTTCACAAAAAGCAGGAAATTTAAGGGAACTTCTGAGGACACAAGACCATGCTCTGCTGTTCTGCGCTTTAATCAATGAAAGAATGGATGAATGTCAGAAGGTCATAAAATCTGACAAGAATATATCTGGGTCACATTTCTAAGGAAGATTGTTTCCACCATAGAATGAAAAATATAAAAAGTAATTGCGACTTTTTATCTCACAATTCTGACAATTTTTTCTCACAATTGTGAGTTTACTTATATGAGATATAAAGTCAGAACTGCGAGATATAAAGTCAGAATTGCGAGATATAAAGTTGCAATTGCGTGTAAAGTAAGAACTGCGAGATATAAAGTCGCAATTGCAAGATATAAAGTCAGAATTGCGAGATATAAAGTCAGAATTGCGATATAAAGTCGCAATTGTGTGTAAAGTCAGAACTGCGAGATATAAAGTCACAATTGTGAGATATAAAGTCGCAATTGCATGTAAAGTCAGAATTGCGAGATATAAAAGTCAGAATTGCGAGATATAAAGTCGCAATTGCAAAGATATAGTCAGAATTGCGAGTAATAAAGTCGCAATTGCGAAGATTTAAAGTCAGAATTGCAAGATATAAAGTCGCAATTGCATGTAAAGTCAGAATAGCGAGATATAAAGTCAGAATTGCGAGATAAAGTCAAAATTGCGAAATATTAAGTCAGAATTGCGAGATATAAAGTCAGAATTGTGTGTTATAAAGTCAGAATTGCATAATATAAAGTCAGAATTGCGAAATATAAAGTCAGAATTGTGAGATTTAAACTATTCTGAGTTGGAAAAAAGTTGGTCTTTTTTGACAAGACCATGCTCTGCTGTTCTGTGCTTTAATCAATGAAAGAACTTTAGTTGAAGGATGAATGTCAGAAGGTCATAAAATCTGACAAGAATATATCTGGGTCACATTTCTAAGGAAGATGGTTTCCGCCATAGAATGAAAAATATAATAAAGTAATTGCAACTTTTTATCTCACAATTCTGACAACTTTTCTCACAATTGTGAGTTTACTTATATGAGATATAAAGTCAGAATTGCGACAGATAAAGTCGGCAATTGCGTGTAAAGTCAGAACAGCGATATATATAAGTTGCAATTGCAAGATATAAAGTCAGAATTGCGAGATAGAAAGTCGGAATTGCATGTAAAGTCAGAATTGTGATCTATAAAGTCACAATTGCGAGATATAAAGTCAGAATTGTGAGATATAAAGTCAGAATTAGCGATATATAAGTCGAATTGCAAGATATAAAAGTCAGAATTGCAAAATATAAAGTCGCAATTGCATATAAAGTCAGAATTGTGAGATATAAAGTCAGAATTGCGAAATATTAAGTCTGACTTGCGAAATATAAAGTCGCAATTGTATGTAAAGTCAGAATTGCGAGCTATAAAGTCAGAATTGCAAGATATAAAGTCGCAATTGCGAGATATAAAGTCAGAATTGCGATATAAAGTCAGAATTGCGAAATATAGAGTCTGACTTGCGTAGGTATAAAGTCAGAATTGCGAGATATAAAGTCAGAATTGCGAGATATAGAGTCTGACTTGCGAGATATAAAGTCGCAATTGTATGTAAAGTCAGAATTGCGACATATAAAGTCAGAAATTGCGAGATATAAAGTCAGAATTGCTACACAATTATGAAGTTCTGCAATTGTGAGTATATAAAGTCAGAATTGCGATATAAAGTCAGAATTGCGCAGATATAAAGTCAGAATTGCGATATAAAGTCAGCAATTGCGATGTAAAGTCAGAATTGCCAAGATATAAAGTCAGAATTGCGAGATATAAAGTCAGAACAGCGAGATATAAAGTCGCAATTGCAAGATATAAAGTCAGAATTGCGAGATAGAAAGTCGCAATTGCGATGTAAAGTCAGAATTGTGATATATAAAGTCACAATTGCGAGATATAAAGTCAGAATTTTGAGATATAAAGTCAGAACATGCGAAATATATAAGTCTGAATTGCGAGATATAAAGTCAGAATTGCGATATATAAAGTCAGAATTGCGTGATATAAAGTCAAGAATTGCGAAATATAAAGTCGCAATTGCGATATAAAGTCAGAATTGTGAGATATAAAGTCAGAATTGCGAAATATTGAGTCTGACTTGCGAGATATAAAGTCGCAATTGTATGTAAAGTCAGAATTGCGAGATATAAAGTCAGAATTGCGAGATATAAAGTCAGAATTGCAAGATATAAAGTCGAATTGCGAGATATAAAGTCAGAATTGCGAGTCAGAATTGCGAAATATTGAGTCTGACTTGCGAGATATAAAGTCAGAATTGCGAGATATAAAGTCAGAATTGCGAAATTTTGAGTCTGACTTGCGAGATATAAAGTCGCAATTGTATGTAAAGTCAGAATTGCGACATATAAAGTCAGAATTGCGAGATATAAAGTCAGAATTGCGAGATATAAAGTCAGAATTGCAATATAAAGTCAGAATTGCAAGATATAAAGTCACAATTGCCAAGATATAAAGTCAGAATTGCGAGATATAAAGTCGCAATTGCGAGATATAAACTCAGAATTGCGACAATATAAAGTCGCAATTGCATGTAAAGTCAGAATTGCAAGATATAAAGTCAGAATTACGAGATAGAAAGTTGCACTTGCGAGATATAAAGTCAGAATTGCGAGATATAAAGTTGCACTTGCGAGATATAGTCAGAATTGCGAGATAAAGTCAAAATTGCGTAATATAAAGTCAGAATTGCAAAATATAAAGTCAGAATTGTGAGATTTAAACTATTCTGAGTTAGATTGGACTTCCCTTAGAATTGGCCAGATAAGTCACAATTGTGAGTTTATTTCTTTGTTAATATTTAATGTAGTGCTTTTAAAAGTAAAAAGTACAATATTAAATTATAAATGAACACAGTATAGTCAGACTCAGAGTCTCCTCTGAAAATAATGAAAATTACCTGTGGGTATACATGCTTAATTGTCATGCAAAACTAATTTTCTTTTTTGTGACATTTTTCTTTCCATTGCTGATGTTGAGGAGAAACAGGTCCTAGAGACTTTTTTCTAAGATTCAAACAGAAGATAACACTTGTGAGACACAATTACTCCAGGGTTATTACCCCCGATTACACAAAACACTTCTTTACAACCGACTCAAATCCTTGCCGTTGCTTTTCTGCCTCTGGTGACATCACACCATCATATGTGTCTGATAAGCAAATATGAAGATCCAAATTAAGGTCATGAAACAAGAGCTCAAACATCCAATTTATTTTTAATCAAAAGCAAGAAAATAAATGAGAATTCTGCTCATCTCAGCCTCCGAAGAATTCAATGGATGGGAAATTACTACGTGCTGCATATTACCATGTCTTTTGTGTGATTACAGCCTTTTCCAAAAGATCATTAGAGTAATTAGTCTAAATTACAGGCATTTATGCCAAATTGAGAACTGAGAACCATAAAAGCCTTAAACAGGCAACTGATCGATGTTCAATCAATGTACAAGGCTGCTTTAACAACTTTCATTCAATTTCTGATTGTGTTTTGCAAATGCTGCTGGGAAGACAGACAAGGAAAGAAATGGGGAACACTTTTAGCAAATTGTCTTTTTCAGAGTGTGCATGTGTGTGTAGGTTTATATATCACCACACACTCTCTCTTTCCCTCTCAAAACGCACAAATGTTTTCACATCACCACATCGCGTCTGCACTATAAGCGAGCAACACGCTGCACAGCTGACAGAGGAATTGTCACTTGCACAATCAAGGCAGTGTTGCATCGTCAGTAAAGTTCATCATTTGCATTTCTTTTTAAGTCTTGCCAGTGTTTAAACCACTCAGCACTCATACATTCTCCTAGAAACACAGCGCTCATGCACACTCAAGACGCACATAAGTTGTCTCACAAACGAGTAACAAATTGCGCTTATATGGGTTTTACCATAAAAAAGTAACATTTTTTGTTGATAAACCATTGAAAAACTCATTTCAAGTTACGATGCATGATTGATTGTACAGAAATCACTGAAGAAATGAATGGAAATGTCTGGATACCATGTGTGTCAGTGGAAAAGATAAGGTTTTCCTCTCTGTCAATGTTAACAAGGTGAAGTCTTACAAATGCATCATTTGCATAATTTATACTTCAATCACAAAAGCAAATAGTCAACAGACACATTTCAGAAAAACACAAAAATAACTTCCTGTGCAATTTTTGCATTCAGATTGATTTGCATGCAAGCAGGTGGAAGATAAATGACAGGCAAACACATACAGGAGAAGAGAGATGGAAATGAAAAATGTTCAAGCTCATTTTGCAGCACGGCAGAAAAGCAAAATGACCCCTGGGGCTTGTGCTCTCTCCTCCACCTCACACTCTTCAACACACCGACGTCAAGTCATCATCACTCGCGATCTCTAATCAGACTGAATAATGGGTGAGAAGGAGAGACCGAGAGAAGGAGAAAGTGCTGATGATATCACCGTTCGGAGGAACTGCTAATGGTTTAGCTCAATGCTTTTATTTCAGGAGCCAGATTGTACTAAAGTGAACTGGACATAGGGCCAAATTTTTAATGAATGAATGCACACAAGAATGCATGCACGCAAGAATGAATGAATGCACGCATGCACAAAAAAGGAATTAATGAATGCATGCATGCACGCAAGAATGAAACAATGAATACATGCACGAAAATGAATGAATGCATGCACTGCAAGAATGAATGAATGAATGCAATGCAGGCACGCAAGAATGAATGAATGAATGCATGCACACAAGAACGAATGAATGAATGAATGCACGCAAGAACGAATGAATGCGTGCACACAAAATTTTGTGCACGCATTCATTCAATTTATTTAAATTTCCCCTTTGGGGATTAAATAAAGTAAATCAATCAATCAATCAAAAATGAATGAATAAATGCATGCATGCATGCAAGCACGCAAGAAAGCACGCAAGAATGAATAAATGCATGCACGCAAGAATGAATGAATGAATGAATGCAGCCAGGCACTGCAAGAACGAATGAATGCGTGCACACAAAAATGAATGAATGAATGCATGCATGCACGCAAGAATGAATGAATGAATGCAGGCACGCAAGAATGAATGAATGAATGCACGCAAGAACGAATGATTAAATGCATGCACACAAGAACGAATGCATCCAAAAAATTAATGAATGCATCCAAGAATGAATTAATGAATTTATCTATTCATCCATCCATCCATCATCACCACTTACTGCTTACTGCTAAATTTTGAAAATCATATGTACTTAAAAGGTACCAAAAATAAAAAAATATATAAACTATAAGAAACATGAACATTAAGCAAAAAGTCTTCTGAACAAAAAGGCTGTGGTTGTTACAAGTTCTTTGAAGAACAAAGAAGCATTACACAGAAGTGGCAGCTCTGATGGTATTTATCACTAAAAAGACTTAATTGTACATTATTCTGAGATACAGGATGAGATTTGTTCTGTTGCCATGGTTATCACTGTCAATCATTGCATTTTCTGATTCAATCCTGCATTTATGTACTTTGAGAAATGAAACATGTATTCAAATTGTGAATGGGTTTTAAGCAACCATTATAATCACTGAAGCTGTCAACCACTTCAGAGCGAGTTTACTGAGCAGAAATACCCGTTATAATCAATCAAGTTGTGTATTACTGCACAATGTAACTTTAATTTCCGTAGTGCTTGCACGTTGTTAGTTATAATGAAAAGATTCACAAGCACGTAGAACAGAGTAAGTGAGCGCTCTGAACTGGCTAACTTAAACACATCTGATTGGCCATTTGTCACATGCTCTGAACTTACACTGACTACAATGCTGTAAAACACAAAGCGCTCACAAAAATATGCATGGAAGCATTTGAAGCGATTTCAGATCGCAGCCATAGTCGTGAGACGAAAAAGGGGAGTGAAATTGGCATACTTTTACCATTATCACAAAATACACCATGTTCCCTAATTTTATATCATCAGTAAAGATATAGTGACAACATCGCTAGTATTTGATGTACCGACCCAACACAATATAAAAATGACTGTGAATAGCACTGGCTGCACACTGTATTTATTCAGTGAGTCTATTTGTTTAACTTAAGTGAGGCCAATTTGAAGTCCTGGTCCTCTCCTTCACCAACAATAGCACTAAATTTAGCACTAAACAATAGCATTAAATTTTAATTATGTAGAATTATTTTTGTTAATTATTTTATTTTCATGATCATTTTTATGTTATCTATCGATCACACACACACACAATTACAAAATTATATAATTATAACCTAATTTTAGTTTAAACTCTTTGTTCAGTTTATTTAATAGTTTATGTATAAGGTACACCGAGTAAATGTGAAGGAATTTCCAGCCTGGGCTCTCATCCAAGGACACTGATGAAGTGTGAAAATGGATAAGCATTTACTTACATGAAATACTTCTGAAATGAGTAATTGAATTATTGCACTGGAGTGAATCTCAAGGAAGGAGAGAAACGGAGAACATAAAAGCTCTCGGGTCGGCTAGAGAATAGTCATGTTAATACTAATACGAATTAATATTAATACTAATACTTCCATTGAAATGTGGAGGACAAACATGTTAAATACGGATTTAAAAAAAAAAAAGATTATACGTGGGGGGGGGGGTATTTCAAAATCTAAGTTTTGTCCCCCCACTATTTCTCAATGTAAGATTTTGTTTTGCATTGCCTGCCTATCTCTGCCAATTTTGGAGTCTCCCAATTAATCCATTCTGCAACTTTTAAATACATAATTGAATTTTTAAAAACGGGCGGTATTCTTCAGCTGTTTATTTCGTCAGTCGACCATGGCATCGTGGCATCGCGCACCGTTCACGCGTGCGCATCTAGGTGACACAGATAAACGTACGCATCAATGTTCCTGGGAGATCTGTAGTTGCACGGGATGTGGAAGCGCACAAAAGTTCCAGAAATGTACAAAAGTTCCCTGGCCTTGAATGACCGGGTAAGGAAAATAAGACTAAACCAAAGTTAAATAACCAAGACTTGGTTGGTATTTTTTTTAGGAGATGTTTTGAGCATTTTACTTCAGACACCAGATTATCAGCAAACTGCCAAGAGAACTGCTAGCTGGCTACTCAAAATTAACTAGCAATCTATTCAGTCAGCATATTTTTGTGTTTGATCTGTGTGAAAAACTTGAAATATAATTGCTAGACCTACTTTTAGCTAGCATTTACTGTCCCTCCCAGGTTCAGAATTGCTCCTACGCCCCTGATATATACACACATATATATATATATATATATATATATATATATATATATATATATATATATATTTAGGGCTGCACGATATTGGTAAAAAATGGCATTGCGATATTTATATTTCCGCGATATATATTGCGATATTAGAACAATTTCCCCAGATGATTTGAATAGCTCTATTTGGAGAATGAATCATTGAAGCGAACTGGGTGGTTTTGTTATGGAGTATATCCGCATAGAAACTAATATTAATTAATTGAAGGTTGTTTACTAATGTCATTAACAGGTTATGTTAACAGGATGCTGCACATTAGTGGTGGTTGAGGAGATTCCCCTTCCCCCTATATAAAGCACTTTGAGTGCAGTAGAAAAGCACTATATAAATGTAATGAATTATTATTATTATTATTAATGTAGTTAACTAGACTTTAATAAATGGAACCTTATTGAAAATGTATGTCTCTAGAGTTCAGTGTTGAATATATCAGTTGTTTTAACCATTCATTAAAGTGAATCGGTTCAAATGAGTCATTAGTTCGCGAATTCGGACGTTTCATTAACGGACTCACGCCATACCCGCTGTGTGATTATCCAGGCAGGTTAGGACATTGCACAAGATTTGTGTCAACACAGAAAACATTTCATCACTGGATCGCTTTTTTTAATTTTTTTATTGAAAGTGTGGTTTATGTAATGTCATCTGAATGTGTGGAACAGCAATTCACAACCAGTGGTAGTTCAGAAAAGGTCTTCTGACCTTTTACCGTCATGTATTCTCAAAGATATTCAGTCAGACTCAATTCATTGATATGCTCAGCACGGGAGAGCAAGGGAGTTTGAAGACGGTGAGTGCACGCGCGACCGGGACTTTCTCTCTCAGTTAAACGAGCGCAGAAGTCACTCATCGTCATCTACATCATTCACCAGGTCAAGTTTGGCGGAACAAAAATGCGCTTCACTAAGGCTGACAGAAAACAGAGCAGCAAGTTCCAGTCTTCTTGCGTTTGATGTTTAAACTTGACAGGACTTGCAAATTGATAAACTCTCACTATTGATGGTTAAACTTTGCATTTAATCCGCGAATCACAAGCGTTATGGGCCGGGGAGCTGCTGGCACGCAGCCTACTGATCACGAATCACGGATTTACATCGATCCCTAGTGACATCGCACATTCTTGCGATGTGACTATCGTGGATGCGCGACATCGCGATATCGATGTTAAAGTGATGCATCGTGCAGCCCTAATATATATATATATATATATACACATATATATATATATATATATATATATATATATATATAGTATATATATATATATGGATATGCTAGCTAAACAAAAATGTCTTCTAAATCAATCCAAGAGTGAACTAGGAGACATGATAGGATGCAGCCCTGTTTACAAAAAAAAAAGTCATTAGATTTAACCATTTTTAAATTAATATTTTTTAATAGGAAAACATTATGAGATTTTCTCAAATCTATGGCGAAGTCAATGCTGATTATGGCAGACAACTAGGTTCTGGAACAGAGCTGATGGGTTTTTTCTTCAAGATTATCATCTTGTGAAACTCTTGACTTTAATTTCTTTATTGCAATGATTTTGTGTTGCCAATAAAGAGCGAAGCTCAGAACCTCCTGAAGAGAGTTTTAATTTACACTGCAAAAGATTCAAATCCCAGAAGAATAAGAGCTTGATCAGTGGAAATTAGTTCTGATGAAAGCAATGTCACATGCAAAAACAACCACAACGGCACATGCTCCCTTGACTAAAAAAATACACAAAATGAGCCTAAAACAGACCCTTTTCCCCATTAAGGTGAATTATTAGGAAAATTGAGTGTTTGTAGAATTCATAAAAGCTGCTCGAGTGTATAGTACACGTGCGTGCAATTACTGCACTGTAAAATCAAGCAGATATAAAAATATTCCAACTGTGATTGTGTTAAGATTCAATATGACTGATTGGTAATGGAATAAGTTCAAGCTCAACATTGAAAACCGACAGTGTGCAGTTGCAAACCAGACAGATCTAATTAGACTATAGATAAAAAAACGCAGCTCTTTTCTCTGTATCCATAATGGAAATTCAATTTAAATCACACGTATGGTGAGAAAATTATAATATAGTGTTCTCACATAAAGCTGAGAAGTCTTGTATTCAGCTGCCATGAAATGAAAGGGAGGTTCAGGTCTTGTTTGTTCATAATGCAAGCTTCCAGGTTTCAAGTTTGTCCCAAATCTGCCAATAGCTGTTTGTAAACGGCATTTTATAGACAATGAGGGAGTCGGGATCGAGACCAGACACCAGTTATGGAGTCAAAGTAATCCGATTTCCAACAAGGAGAAACATTTTGACATTTTGTAGCATTAAAAGAGAGTCTCTCTGACTGTTAAAGAACATAAAGATTGTGTCATTATTCACTCAGCAACATACAGGTTTGGGGAAATTGTTTCAAAAACATGAAAGGAAAAATTGGGAAGAATTTTCAGTTACAATTTATGTTAATCCATTTGACTTGTAAACCATATTTCATCTCTCACACCAATCTGCATATTAAAATCCATGCAACTTAAGCACAATATTTAAAATCTTCAGATTTTTTTGGCATTTTTTTGTTTTGAATTTGTATTAGAGCCAGACCGATATATCGGCCGGCCGATATTAGGCATTTTCCAAAATATTCGGTGTCGGCAGTTATAATGGCCGATAAATGAATATTTCAAAAATAAAATTAAAACGGATGAAATACGCTTCAATCATCTCTCTTTGGCCTGTTATATTGAAAATGTATGTTTTACAATTTGCAGTATGACGTAATCTATTGCTAAATTATGGCTCATCATAGACTAGCTAACCACAAAGCTAGCTAATGCCACTATCATCAGTGGAAGACCACTAACGTTAACATTAATGAGCTTGGAAACCCCATTGAACTTTTTCTGCCTAAATAAATAATCTCTTTTTAAAATGCTTTATCATATTATTTTAGCTAAAACTCATAAATGACTACAAATAACTATGTTAGGGAAATCTGTTAATGTTTTGTTGCACGTTTCTGAAAAAAAAATATTTCGGACGATATATCGGTATATCGGATTTTAAAACCCCAAAATATTTGTATCGATCGGCCTTCAAAATCCTTTATCGGTCGGCTCTAATTTGTATGAGTGATGTCGCACTGTTAGATGCATGAAATTTAACCTTTTGTGTTCCACTTGGAAAATAACAGCATACAGGTCTGGATCTTCACAAGGGCGAGTAAATAATGACAGAATATTTATTTGGGGTGAACTATTATTTTAACAATCCCAGAGGCTCTATTTTATGAAGCCACCAAATGGAAAATTCATTTGTTTATTGCAACAAAAAACCTGAGAAAATAAAGCACACTCCCATGACGGCGGTGCTAGTTATTTGCACATTTCAGACACAGTAATTTTGGCTTTGACTGGAGAAAGACAATACCTCACCAAAGCATGATTTAAGGCATAATCGCCTCAATAATCTTTATCATTTAGTCGACTAGTCCTGTGGTGGACTCCTCTAACAGCAAATTTAAAAAATCATGCATTTCTAGGACAGAATATATGAATATGGACAGGCATATATGCCCAAATCAAAGAATATACAATCCAGACAACATTAAAAACGAGAATAAACATAATTTGTGCTTTGTTTACTGACTAATGAAGAGTGTAAGGCCTAACCTAACTCCAATTAAACAAGCAATACATGTTCAGACCCTAAATATCTCTACCAAATATAAGTATTACATTTTTTAAGTGCCAAGCAATGAGTCATATGAAATCCCTGTATTTATTTTTTCATCTGCTTTAAAGCTCCCCTGATAGTACTAGAAATACTGAAGCTCAATGTTCAAGTCCCTCACACCTGCTGCGGGCAGATGTTCAAAGTAAATCAAGTTTAACCTCAAACCATCTTGCTGTCTCCAGTGTGTGCATGAAACCTCAGCAGCTGCAGTTCAATATGGCTGTCACTCCTCTTCTGAGGGTTCATCTCATTCTGTTCACAGAGTTCAGTTAGTCACAGCAGTGACGCATTCACACTTGAAAGATTCAGACAACAGAGTTTAGGTGAAGTTTTTAGTGACAGTCACGCTCTTTACTGACAGCTACACAGATGCACATTTGCTGCTGCTGTTCATACAGATGTTAAGTCCTAAGTTTGTTTTGTACATTTAGAATACCCTGACAACCACCAGTGGTAAAGCGAAAGTCACATGAATCAAAGTAGTTGTATTTCCACAAGCTGGAGTAATATAAAGTGTCCAGTGTCACAAACATCTATACAAAATGCCCTCACCGTAACAAACACAATACTAAAACAATTATTTAACAACATAAGATCCAACATAAAACCCTAGTAAATATGTATGTGTGTATGTATGTATGTATGTATGTTTGTATGTATGTATGCATGCGTGCATGTATGCGTGTATGCGTACATATGCATGTGTATGTATGCATGCGTGCATGTATGCGTGTATGTATGCATGTGTGTGTATGCGTGTATGTATGCATGTGTGTATGTATGTATGCGTGTGCATGCATGTGTGTATGCATGTGTGTATGAATGCATGTATGTATGCATGTGTGTATGCATGTGTGCATGTATGCATGCGTGTATGCATGCATGTATGCATGCGTGTATGTATGCATGTATGCATGTGTGAATGCGTGTATGCATGCATGTATGCATGCATGCATGCCTATCCTTTGCACGCATGCATGCATCCATCGATGCACGCATGCATGTGTGTGTCTGTGTGTCTATAAGCTGTATAGTATACACGCACACACACACACACGCAAACAGTATATAACTGATAAGAAGAACTCTATAATAACCAAGAAGAAAAAACTAAGAAGAGACAGTTTCAATGAAAAACCATCAAACTTTGCCAAAAACTGTAAATGTAACCATTTTACAGTAAAAAGACATGAAATATCCCTGTTTTAATTGTTGCATATCTACATTAAAACTACAATCATTTTAAAGTGTAAACACATTTTTATATTTTATGTCCCTGAACAACTTTGTCCCTCTCCAAAATAATTTTGAAGAGCAGAACAGCGCAAACTGTAATCCATCTATAGTAATGCTTATATCTATTTCAAAACCTATCTTCTGTCAACAGCTCAATGATGTATTCAAGTAAAGCATGCACCACTGCAGTTTAAATGCTAAGGAACAAATTGCCTTGTTAAAGTAATCATAAATCATCAACACCATCAAACACGCTGGCACTGCCCTTGGCCAACACTCATTCATCTCTAAAGAGCAGAGAGCGCTGCATGCTTGTTACACCGTGAAGGATTCATCACATTATAGTGCCACTTTAACACAAATGACTGCAAGCGTTAAGATACATTGCACAGTTAAAAAAATACAGCCCTTTAAAATCAAATTACGAATAGCATCAGCTTGTGTATTGCTTGATGTAAAATCAACAGATGAAAGAGACATCTCAACTGGAGGACATTCTGATTCTCAGAGCTGACGGTGATGTGCATTATTAACACAACACGAGAGAAAACTCCCAGGGCATCTATCACCAATTCTTGTCTGGAATGATTTATTCAGAAGGATGTGATTTGATTGGATGGCTATATTGTGCTAAATATAAAGCAGCTCTGTTGTCACCTGTGGCCTCAGTCTCATGCATCTGGGAAAACAAGAGCATTTCTTAGAGACGATGCATCAAAAAAAAAAAAAAACAATGCCAAAAAATACATTTAATTCATTAATATAATGCAACCTGTGCACATTTAAGAGCAGATTTTCCTGAAGAAAAAAAAGCACTCAATATTCAAACAATTACAAGACACACAATGTGCATTCTGGTGCAGGAAGACACAGCGTGCATGTCAATGAGGCTGCTGAATGAAAATCAGCCATCAACCTGCGATACATGCACATTACACCAGAGAATTACATTATAGATGTTATTCAGCACTCCGCACGGCTGTTTCTATTCATCGATTTTCCATTCTGAACAAGGAATACGGATGTTAGAACTCATATTTGTACGATTACACACCCGAAACGGTCATGTAACGACCACTTCCTCTTTCATCCAGAACTTCACTGCATAAACCATGAATTCAGATGCACAACATGCTTAATCTTTCCTTTCACCCGGCAGCAGAAAGTGCTCTGTGTTTGAACTGTGAATGCTGGGTAATTACTTCAGTCCATAAAAGAGCCTTTAAATCATTAAATATAATCCATTA
>JAQIUQ010000404.1:0-37500 GCA_030378365.1 Hybognathus amarus | reverse complement strand
ATTAGATGAAAAACTTGCCTTGGCAATTAATTCTGAAAGAAGTTAAAAATTACTAAAACTAAAATCGATATAAAAATAAATCTAAATAGAAATATTTTTTAGAAATTATAAAATTAAGATAAAAAAAAGACCGGTTCATTCATAAATCTGTAAGATCTGTGGAAATACAAACCAGAAGACCGAACTCAAGGAATTCAGTGCTGAAAAGGGGCGGGGCTACATGATACATAAGGGGTGTGGCTGTATGATGTAGGGGCGGGGCTACACAAGGCTATATAGAACGCCCTTCGTTTAACGCTCATGAAGCAAGTTTCAAAACCAAATGTAGTGCCTATTATACAGTATGCATTTTCAGACACAGTGTTAGTATTTGTTTACCTGCATGATTTGTGACTGCTTACTAAAATCATGCAAATGTGTTCATTTATTGAAATATTAACTTCAAATCTCAGGTTTACTTCAAATAAATACTTCAGTTTCCTCAGGAAGTGCTTTCTGTTAAGTCACTATCTAAATGGGCAGTGAGGCCTTCAATTTCAGACAGCCAATGAGGACAGTGACCAACTAAGCTGAAGCAGAGTGTGTGTGTGTGTGTGTGTGTGTGTGTGTGTGTGTGTGTGTGTGTGTGTGTGTGTGTGTGTGTGTGTGTAGCCACCCGCTAGCTTTGACCTTAGAGATGCGTTCTGGTCTCGGTGTGTGCTGGTGATGTGATGAGTGTGTCATTACAGCTCAACATATTCGTGACCTAATGAGCCGTCTCCTCTGATCACATCAGAGCAATCTGTCACTCGCAAAGACGCCACTAAAGGACATGCACATGAGAAATCCATACAACATGAACATCACCTTCACAACAGGGTTTATTTTGCCATAATGACCGGCTGATTGTTTTATGGGGTTCTTGCAAAAACTACAGGATTGCACAATCACACTTTTCTTTTTCTCCGGTATGTTCTCTTCTTTAAATCTACACTGCCATCTTATATTGACACTCAAAGCCACTGTTTAGATCCACGCGATTTACTGGGAAACACCCAAACACAATCCCTCCAAAGCAACCACAAAACGATTGTTTTTAAATATAAGAAGTGCTTTAAAATGCATCCAAGTATTTAAAAGCGCAACTTAGTATAAAGGCTACGCACAGCAACACTTGTGAAAAACCTTTAGCAGCTCTCCAACAATAAAAATAATAAATACTGAGCTTAATTGTAAACATTAAAAATGAGAACTGCAATGATAACTAGAACCAAAAAGTTTTAAATACACTAACTCTAATAGTGCCCTATGATTTTCCAACGCATTCGCATCCTAGGGCGTCATATAGACATATGACGCTTTTGACATTTCGATTAAATCCAACGCACAGCAACATTTAGCGTCAAAAGTAGGTGATATAATCAATGGTGATATGGGGTAGTGGTCTATGAATATTAAAGCACAAAAAGACTGCAATTTGCCACACTTTGTTTGCCAAAAAATAAAAGGAATAACATAGTTGAGTGATTACATTTGTATTAAATCATAAAACCTACAAAAATAAAACATTTTGAAGGAAACTCTTTCCCCATCATTGACTAAATTTCCATCATTTATGACACAAGCGATATCATGTAAGCAGATGCATTTGTAAAATAACGTGATCAAACATTAAACCGCATATAAATCAAAACTGCCTAATGTTACTCAACGAAATGTTGACCCGGGACGAGCTACAGGACTGTGAAGATTTAGAGGTGTGGATGGACTCAATCTACTCCATCTGTGTTTTAATCATCGTTCTGAATCACATACAAACGTAGTCTTTGACAAAAAAGGTATTATTATTCAGAATATTGTTGTTGTTTTTTAATCACACACATTCAAGAGTTGATAAAAAAAATGTATGCATGAAGCAAGAATAAAACGTTTTGTTGTTTTGATATATTTGCATGTTCAGATTTTTATACAACAAAATATTCCATGAAATTGGGGGCCATGAAATTGTGAAAATGCTATAAAAAAAATAAAAAAAAAATGCTGGCGGTAGCTGGCGACTTAAAAAAAAAAACATTCTGGTGGGGAAGTGTTAAAATTAAATTATTAAATTGTATGAACTAAAATTCATTAGACATGTTTTTTTTATCATTAAACTTTCAAACAGAATCCAGAAAAATTAAAGCAAACATGGAAAAAAATAAAACTGAATATAGAAAAAAAAATACAATGGATTTCATAGGGCCCAATATGAGAATAGTGGAGCTCACGCCACAACTATAACGACACAGAGGAACAATATCGTTGGAATCACTTTCAGATCGATTTTTTCCAGTTGATGAGCGATAAAAACATTGACAGCCAATCAGAATCTACCTGAACAAACATACCATGATGGTCCAATGTGTGTATGTTAATATAGTTATGACTTTACTTATACTTATAGTATTATTCTTAGTGGGAACAGGTGTGTGTGAGCTTTCACTTACTGTTAATGATGGCCTCTATTTCAACTCAGTGACGTCACTGTGACATCATCACTCCAGAATCTGGAATAAAACAAATAAGGAACAATTACTGCACCTGCTAAAAATAATTACTCCTCATTAAAAGGTGAAGTGTGTAATTGTTAAAATACAAGGCATCCATTGGTAGGTTAAAGTGTGTGACGCTATTAAAACAGTGCTCTGCTTTTTAGAGCATCAACCTTATAAATGCATCTTGTTTTCTTATTATTATATTCAGATATTTTTAGGGCTGTCAAATGATTGATCGTCATTTATCGCATCCAAAATAAAAGTTTGTTTACATAACATATGTGGGTGCACTGTGTATAATTATTTTGAATATATATATATATATATATATATATATATATATATATATATATATATATATATATATATATATATATATATATATATATACACATGCATGTATATTTAAGAAAAAAAATATTAGTTATATATAAAATATATATATTTATTTAGAATATAAATTATTTAAAAATCTATATACAGTACATGAAAATATTTCTTTAAAAATCTACAAGCATGTGGGTGTATTTATATATATAAAATAATTATACACAGTGCACCCACATATATTATGTAAACACAAACTTTTATTTTGGATGTGATTAGACGTGATTAATCGTTTGACAGCCATAATATTTTTACTGACAAATATAATATTTTTGCAGTGGCACTCACACCTTACAAATCACCATGAATGAATAAAACCGCGCTTGTATAACTTCCTCATCCTCTGAACAGTCTGCCAGTTTATCGTCTTATTAAATATTACCATATGGGTGTGTTTCGTGGAAGTATTAAAGGAAATTAAGCCACGTCTATTTTAATATCTGCAATTAATCTTTCTCACTCAAACACAGGCACACTTCATTCTCATCTCAAACCTTCAAAGAGTAAATCACAAGTTACTGAAATAAACCGTCGTCAGTGAATTCTTTAAAAGGAAAAGTGTAACCCAAAAATCCAACTTGAGATTTTAAAACGTGGCATAAGACGATACCAATCGTGTTAATAACAGGCAATAGGGTTTCAAAAACTTGCTGAAAAGAAAAGGTGTAAATTAACTGCAAAATGAATTAACCACAAAGGCACCAAAGACTCTTGAGGTTCTAGTGTCACCATCAACCAGAAGAACCACAACACACACGCCGGGAGACTTCAGAAGCTCAGCATTCAGGTGATCTGATCTTCACGCAGGACAATAAACCACATGTTTACAAGCATGTACAGCCAATCAGAAACCCCTCACTTAAACCTGCCTGAAAACATGTGGGCTATTTTCAGATATATATCATTCACAGTGAGAGGAAACTATGGAAGCTTGTTTCCACCACTGAATAAAATAAATTAAAAAATAGTTGTGACTTTTTATCTCACAGTTGTGAGATATGAAGTCAGAATTGTGAGAAATAAAGTCCAATTGCAAGTCGCAACTATGAGAAATAGTTGCAATTGTGAGAAAAAAAAACACAGAATTGAGACTTTTTTTCTCACAGTTGCGAGTTTATATCTCGAAATTCTGACATCTTTCCTCAGAATTGTGAGAAATCGCAATTTTGACTTTATATCATGCATTTCTGACTTTTATAACACGCAATTGCGACTTTATATCACACAATTCTGTCTTTACATTTCGCAATTCTGACTTTATTTCTCAGAATTGCGAGAATAAAATGTAAACTCTCAATTGTGGGAAAAATTGTGGCAATTACCTTTTTTATTTTTCATTCTGTTGTGGAAACAAGCTTCCATAGGAAACAATGTTCATCTTAACAAAAAAAGCACAACTCAAAGTTTATAACTGAGATGTGAATGTTACTGAAAAATATCGATCTAGAATTTATTCTTTGAGTATTAAATCACGAAACAGGGTTGTAACCATCATGTCACAATATATCGCAATACAAAACTGCAACAATATATATCGTAGACAGTGACAATATGTATTGTGTATAGGTCACCCAATATACAATTTCTGTGAGGAAAAAACTATAACATTACTGCATGTTAAATATAATGTCAAATAACGCAAAGGGGGAATATTTGTGGGTCCTGACGATGTCAAATGTAGGGCCCTATAAAATCCGTTTTATTTTTTCCCAAATTCCATTTTATTTTTTCCCAAATTCCGTTTTTTCCGTTTTAATTTTTGCAAATTCCGTTTTTTCCGTTTAAATTTTTGGGAATTCATTTTTTTTACCCTTTACTGTTATTTTAGTTGCAAAAAGAGTGTGCTTTTTATTCCGTGATCGCAGAAATTATAGGGCCCTACAAATGTCTGATGTTACCAGTAAAAAGTGAATATCTGTCTAATTCTGTTTTCAGCTTCAGAACCATGAATATTTTTATTGTGCTGTCATTATTTCAATTACACACACAATGCAAAAAACAAATTTAGCATTTTAAGCTGTAAAAAAATTATCCTGATTTTAACGGTAAAAGACCGTAAAAATGCTACAGTGCAAAACTGTAAATTGGTTAACCGAACGTTTTCCGTACTTTATACGGTAAATAACTGTGATAGATCTCATGGTACATTTAATGTAATTTTACTGTAAAATACAGTTAAATTTACAGTTTTTGAAAGTAAAAAAAGAACAACTCATTGTATAATTTACAGTGAAAAAACGTAAAAATTGACATTCCCACAATTCCCTGTGTGACACTTCACATTTTATGTATTTTTGTTGAAATAACTGTTTTCTCATAGTTTTCTTTCTTTTTTTGTTGAATCAGTTATGTGGGCTACATCAGGGTTTTATGTTACATTTAATGTTGTTAAATTAATGTTTATTGCATTTTTTTAATTATATGTGTGTTACCATGATGGTGTTTAATGTTTGTGTGAATGACACTGTGCAGATTTGTTATATAAGCATTAATATCCTTCTTATGGAAGATTGCTTGTGATGAGCTTTGATTGATCATGTGACTCAACACTGCTGTGATGATTGTTGGTTGTCAGTGTATTACAATGGTTCAAAACCGATATCAATTCTTCAGTACGTTGGTAAATTCAGATAAAGAAAAATGGTTTATTACTGTAAATTTTAAGTTAAGTCTGTAAAACAAATAACATTGCGGAGTCTGATGCAAAAAAAAATTACGTAAAAATGACGGCTTTATTTTTTACAGTATCGCAATATTATATCGTATTGTGAGTTCATTATCGTGATATGTATCGAATGACATGGGGGTATCGTGTACAACCCACGGAACACATAAACTGTCTAATAATTAAGCACACATTAGGCCATATTCTGAAATAGATATTGCTGGCCAAGCATTTGCAATGCTTCAATTATGTTTCGGTCATTAAATAAAACGTTTAATATATCAGGACTGAATATACTTTCATTTAGCTGCAGGCATTGACACGCTCTCAAATTACTGATCATATGGAAAAAGCTGACTTAAGACACCCACAGAGATAATGAAACTGGAGAGAGAAAGAGTGACCGAGATGAGCTTTTCACAAAAGTCACATCATTATGTATGTTTGGCCTCTCTCAAATCTCAACACTGACATTTATGGAAATTACCACCAGATGAACAAAATATCTGAAGGGAAAAAAAATCTGCTGCCTGGGAAACTCACTTTGAGCAATATTAATCATTGTGAAGACTAAAAATGCTCATAGAACAGGCGTCCGTTTAACACGTTAAGAGAGAGAGATCTGAGATCTGTTTACATAATCAATTTTGTACAAAATAAAACTGGCATAAATTGCTTAAAAATGTTCATTAAACTAAAAATGAAAATTACTAAAAACATTAAATATATACACTGTTCAAAAGTTTGGGGTCGGCAAGATTATGTATTTGAAAGAAATCATACACAGGTGAATCTCGAAAAATCAGAATATTGTGCAAAAGTTGATTTATTTCAGAAATTCAACTTGAAAGGAGAAACTAATATATTATATAGACTCATTGCATGCAAAGCAAGATTTTTTTAACTTTTATTTGTTATAATTTTTATGATTATGGCTTACAGCTTATGAAAACCCCAAATTCAAAATTAGAATATTGTGAAAAGCTTTTCATAAACTGTAAACCATAATCATCAAAATTATAACAAATGAAGGCTTGAAATATTTCACTTTGCATGTAATGAGTCTATATAATACATTAGTTTCAACATTTAAGTTGAATTACTGAAAATAAATCAACTTTTGCACAATTTTCAGATTTTAAGTTTCACCTGTAGTTAAAAAGCTGAAAAAAATCAAGATACCTTTTCAGATATTTTTCAGCTTTTTAAACATAGAGATGCCAATCCCCCGTCCCTTTGCATGCATATCTTTGTCAGTCATACCTGAGTGAAACAACACAACAAACAGACCTGCAGAAACCAGACTATAATGCCTTTCATTATATGATTCTGCCAAACACAACCTGCTCTTCAGAGGCAGCTGAGAATATATTTCCCCACAAGATAAAGCATGCATATCTCAAACGTCTCCTGTTAAGACATTCTGCATTACGACAGGTCTTTCCTGCCTTTCCCTGCCAGAACGTGTGACAGAAAGACTTGATTTCTTTTATGAACTCCATGTTTTACTGGAGGTCACTGCAAAAAAAAAATTAAAAAAGAAGCTCTTTCCACAAACTCTTTGAAGTGCAGCGTTATAGATACGGCTTAAGTTACGGATCGGTCTCTCAGCCATTGTTTAAAGAGAGACAGACACATTGTCTTCTCATGAGACAGGACTCATGATAATGATAGTAAGGAACAACTAAGTTGAGAAAATAGAGACTATCCTGTTCATCCACACCCCACCCTACAACTTTAACTCAACAGACATGACGGATTATGAGGATATATAATAGTTTCACCATTTAAGTTGAATTACTGAAATAAATGATCTTTTGCATGATATTCAAATTTTTTGAGTTTCACATGTAGTTAAGAATCTGAAAAATGAGGATACACCGTTTCCTGGCGAGACGGGAACATGCCAGCTAACAATCACTCAAGGATACTTTCATTTCAAGACCTGACGTTTGTGTTCTCCACCTTTCCATCTCAACTGATCTGAAATTCAAGAATGGGTAATTCAGCAGGGTTTTCACAAAGGAACGAGGCAGTATCACCTAAAAAAAAAAGACATTAAAAGATCAAGTATGTCAACCACTCATTTTTATGGAAGCTTGTTTCCACCACTGAAAAAAATATCGATGCGACTTTTTTACTTTTTACGATGCGAGACAAAGTCGCAATTATGAGAAATAAAGTCGCAAATGCGAAATATAAAGTCGCAATTCTGAGAAATAAAGTCGCAATTGCAAGATGCTGTATAAAGTCACTGAGAAATAAAGTCGCAATTGCGAGATACTGTATAAAGTCGCAATTATGAGACAAAGTCGCAATTGCAAGATATAAAGTAGCAATTCTGAGAAAGTCGCAATTGCAAGATATAAAGTCACAATTATGAGAAATAAAGTCGCAATTGGGAGATATAAAGTTGCAATTGCAAGATACTGTTTAAAGTCAGTGAGAAATAAAGTCGCAATTGCGAGATATGAAGTCGCAATTCTGATATATAAAGTTGCAATTGCAAGATACTGTATAAAGTCGCAATTATGAGAAATAAAGTCGCAATTGCAAGATATAAAGTCGCAATTCTGAGAAAGTCGCAATTGCAAGATATAAAGTCGCAATTGCGAAGATATAAAGTCGCAATTGCGAGATATAAAGTCGCAATTGCAAGATACTGTATAAAGTCACTGAGAAATAAAGTCGCAATTGCGAGATATAAAGTCGCAATTGCAAGATACTGTATAAAGTCGCAATTATGAGACATAAAGTCGCAATTGCAAGATATAAAGTCGCAATTCTGAGAAAGTCGCAATTGCAAGATATAAAGTCACAATTATGAGAAATAAAGTCACAAATGCGAGATATAAAGTTGCAATTCTGAGAATTAAAGTCGCAACTGCAAGATACTGTATAAAGTCACTGAGAAATAAAGTCGCAATTGCAAGATACTGTTTAAAGACAGTGAGAAATAAAGTCGCAATTGCGAGATATAAAGTCACAATTCTGAGATATAAAGTTGCAATTGCAAGATACTGTATAAAGTCGCAATTATGAGACATAAAGTTGCAATTGCAAGATATAAAGTCGCAATTCTGAGAAAGTCGCAATTGCAAGATATAAAGTCACAATTATGAGAAATAAAGTCACAATTGCGAGGTATAAAGTCGCAATTGCAAGATACTGTATAAAGTCACTCAGAAATAAAGTCGCAATTGCGAGATATAAAGTCGCAATTCTGAGATATAATGTCGCAATTGCAAGATACTGTATAAAGTCGCAATTATGAGACATAAAGTCGCAATTGCAAGATATAAAGTTGCAATTCTGAGAAAGTCGCAATTGCAAGATATAAAGTCACAATTATGAGAAATAAAGTCGCAATTGCGAGATATAAAGTCGCAATTCTGAGAAAATAAAGTCGCAATTGCAAGATACTGTATAAAGTCACTGAGAAATAAAGTCGCAATTGCGAGATATAAAGTCGCAATTCTGAGAAATAGTCGCAATTGCAAGATACTGTATAAAGTCACTGAGAAATAAAGTGGCAATTGCGAGATATAAAGTCGCAATTCTGAGATATAAAGTTGCAATTGCAAGATACTGTATGAAGTCGCAATTATGAGAAATAAAGTCGCAATTGCGAGATATAAAGTCACAATTCTGAGAAAGTCGCAATTGCAAGATACTGTATAAAGTCACAATTATGAGAAATAAAGTCACAATTGCGAGATATAAAGTCGCAATTCTGAGAAATAAAGTCGCAATTGCAAGATACTGTATAAAGTCACTGAGAAATAAAGTCGCAATTGTGAGATATAAAGTCGCAATTCTGAGATATAAAGTCGCAATTGAAAGATACTGTACAAAGTCGCAATTATGAGACATAAAGTCGCAATTGCATGATATAAAGTCGCAATTCTGAGAAAGTTGCAATTGCAAGATATAAAGTCGCAATTATGAGAAATAAAGTCGCAATTGCGAGATATAAAGTCTTTATAACACGCAATCGCGACTTTATATCTCGCAATTCTGACTTTATATCTCGTAATTCTGACTTTATAACACGCAATTGCGACTTTATTTCACGCAAATCTGACTTTATATCTCACAATGTAAACTCGCAATTGTGAGAAAAAAGTCAATTGTGAGATAAAAAGTCACAATTACCTTTTTTTATTTTTCATTCTGTGGCGGAAAGAAGCATCCACAGATTTTTATAGTGACCCTACCAGATTAAATGTCTCTTTAGTCTCCCTTGAGCTTTCTGTGCTTCACATTTAGCTTTTAAATCTTGATTTGAATGTGACGGGTTTCGGCAAAATACAGGTAAATAAAAGCAAATTTTGCCCCATGAAAATGAATTTTCAATTTCAGCCGAAAAAATTCTCTTGTGTGGGGTCCTGAACCGACTCAACTCACTCGTTTATCACCACTTTCAGTCACATTTGCACCAAACTAAAGCAAAAAAGGGGACATTGCACCCTCATTTTCCCACCATATCTCACTGGGCTGAGGATATCCGGCCTTCACTCATTCCCCAGTCATGTACACTATAATCTGGTGACCGCACCTGACATTTCTGCCTGATGATTATGAGTGGTGCATCATCCTGTACTTAAACACTAATAATCAGTTCACCGAGTCTTGAAAGAAAACAGGGAAGTGCAAAAATACATTGTTTTGGCTTAATCTTTTGAGCATGTTCAGAGGTTTTACCTCCTGCTTCTTCCATTTTATAACAAGAAACATTTTAACAGTAAAAAACAAAGAGCAGCACATTTCACACACAGGTCACCTTCACATCAATCTCAATAATGGGGCGTCCACACATGCAACGATGCCAACGATCTTATCTCAGTTCTGTTGGTCATAGTGGCCATTCCCACTGGATGCTCTTGCGTTATTGGTCATAAATGTCAATAATCTAATCTAATAATCTGCTAAAAATGTGTATTCTAGAAGGAACCATGTGAATATATTTGCAGCCATGCAACATGCTCAATCAAAGTCAGGATGCTTAGAATCAATTTCAAACATTTTTACCATGCATGCATCACTTGCAAGTGCATAAAGACAAATCAAACACTGAAACCTCACAGTAACATTAACTTCTCCACATTTCTGACACTAAATATCTGACAGGATCTATAGTGTGCTCTACAGTGCTGGACAATATCAATCAATTGCATTATCGCCTTACAAAAAATCACAATATTTTTGTGTGCTTTTAATTTGCTCATTAAATTTTCTAAAGACTGTATCATTTGCACATTTTGTGATTTGAGTATTGAAATGCAATTTTTTGATAGCATTTTTTTCCCGTGATTCAGTTTTTTTTTAGGTTTACAGGAGCCTGTAGCATTTTTCACACATTAAAATGCATTAGTAAAAATATATGTAAGTATATTTTTGCTGTTTAACATCCTTTAAGTAAATATATAAATAATCAGATATATCAAAAGGCTAAATTAATCAAGATAATTATGTAATTTAATATAAACAGAATGTATAATATAAATTATTCATTAGAATTCCTATTATATTAAATAACAGTGAAATGTCTTCAATGAAAACCCAATTTGAGGTTAAATTCCCCATTGCTTTACTCACCAGGCATTATTGCATGTGACAGCCTATGTCAAACATGCAAAACAAGAAGTAAAAGCACTGGCATTTTAACATGAGCTCTTAACACCACAGGAAGCCTCAGTCCCTCCCTGAGCAAAGGACATGTGACATCCAAGATACTTAAATGACGGAAGGAAAGAAAGAGAGAGGGAAACAAATAAGTGTGAGAGATTGAGACAGTCATCAACCTAGTATCACATACCACATGACATCTGGGAGGACTGCACAATTCATCAAAATACAACAGAAATACAATATGGCTTGTATTTGAAACATGCACCAACCATCTTGCTTTACGTGTAATGAGAAGCGCTATAACAAAAGAGAAGCTTCAAGGGCTCTCTTCGGTATTCTGTCAAAATAAATCAATAAATACATTATTATTCGATTTTTCTTAAATGCACAATGTATTTTATTTAGCAGTGAATTACCAATGTAATTTTTTTTTTGGTTTTTATTTAGTATTTTTTATTTATAATTAATAATGACCATATATATTATTATGAACAATAATATATTAATAATAATAATAATAATATAGGCTATATTTACATAGCCATACTCAATTAGTTTATTTTGCAGTGAATTGATTTAGTTTTTATTTAGTCATTTTTATATATTATTATTATTATTATTATCATAATACAGATATATAATCTGACATTCAATTATTCCTAATATAAATCCCAAAATTCTGGCAAAAAGGTTTTTTTTATAGTTTCATTTTTTTATTTTTCTTAATCTCATTTTAAATGGCAAACAATTACCAGAGAGAGAAAGATGCAAATGAATAAAAAAAATAAAAAATAAAAAATAAATAAACAAATCTCGTTTTTAAATTGTGGATATATTTATATACATGAAGAGTTCAAAAGTGCCATTTTAAATTTTCTTCTAAAATGATCATTTTTATCAAGCTTGCATATTTAAGTTCAGTAATTTCACTTAAATGGCAATGAAGATTACCTATTTATTATCATTTAAGTGAAATTACTGAACTTAAATATACAAGCTTGATAAAAATGGTAATTTTAGAAAAAAATTTCAAATGGCATTTAGAGGCTTTTGGATCTGAACTCTTCATATATATATACACTCACCGGCCACTTTATTAGGTACACCTGTCCAACTGCTCGTTAACACTTAATTTCTAAGCAGCCAATCACATGGCGGCAACTCAGTGCATTTAGGCATGTAGACATGGTCAAGACAATCTCCTGCAGTTCAAACCGAGCATCAGTATGGGGAAGAAAGGTGATTTGAGTGACTTTGAACGTGGCATGATTGTTGGTGCCAGAAGGGCTGGTCTGAGTATTTCAGAAACTGCTAATCTACTGGGATTTTCACGCACAACCATCTCTAGCGTTTACAGAGAATGGTCCGAAAAGAAAAAAACATCCAGTGAGCGGCAGTTCTGTGGCGGAAATGCCTTGTTGATGCCAGAGGTCAGAGGAGAATGGCCAGACTGGTTCGAGCTGATAGAAGGGCAACAGTGACTCAAATAACCACTCGTTACAACCAAGGTGGGCAGAAGAGCATCTCTGAACGCACAGTACGACGAACTTTGAGGCAGGTGGGCTACAGCAGCAGAAGACCACACCGGGTGCCACTCCTTTCAGCTAAGAACAGGAAACTGAGGCTACAATTTGCACAAGCTCATCGAAATTGGACAATAGAAGATTGGAAAAACGTTGCCTGGTCTGATGAGTCTCGATTTCTGCTGCGACATTCGGATGGTAGGGTCAGAATTTGGCGTCTACAACATGAAAGCATGGATCCATCCTGCCTTGTATCAACGGTTCAGGCTGGTGGTGGTGGTGTCATGGTGTGGGGAATATTTCTTGGCACTCTTTGGGCCCCTTGGTACCAACTGAGCATTGTTGCAACGCCACAGCCTACCTGAGTATTGTTGCTGACCATGTCCATCCCTTTATGACCACAATGTACCCAACTTCTGATGGCTACTTTCAGCAGGATAATGCGCCATGTCATAAAGCTGGAATCATCTCAGACTGGTTTCTTGAACATGACAATGAGTTCGCTGTACTCAAATGGCCTCCACAGTCACCAGATCTCAATCCAATAGAGCATCTTTGGGATGTGGTGGAACGGGAGATCGCATCATGGATGTGCAGCCGATAAATCTGCGGCAACTGTGTGATGCCATCATGTCAATATGGACCAAACTCCCTGAGGAATGCTTCCAGCACCTTGTTGAATCTATGCCACGAAGAATTGAGGCAGTTCTGAAGGCAAAAGGGGTTCAACCCGTTACTAGCATGGGGTACCTAATAAAGTGGCCGGTGAGTGTATATATATATATATATATATATACATACATACATAAAAAATATATATAAAATGTAAAAAAAAAATATATATATATATATATAAAAAATGTAAAAAATATATTCTCCACAAATCATGCAGAACTAACATCAAGTCCATGTACATTAAAGTGACCAAACACTGTTTCTTTTGAGTTCACTCAAAACTCCAAACAGAAGCATCTATTGAAGATTAAAAGCCACTAACCTGACAAACCCTAGTAATCCAGCAAGTGACTAAAGCACAATCCTCCTGAAAGTCGTTCGCTGTCACACACTCTGAGCACGCAGTTTTAACAAGCGTGTGTATTACGCATGAGTGAGCGGGGTGTGCCGTCTAAGCTCAGACCATACTTAACTCACAAAAACACTCATGTCACGTCTACAATCTTCCAAAACATTAACCAGAAACAAAGAGGAGATATTGAATTATGCATTCAAAGCCGTGTCACATTTATTCTGCTGCATTGGGGGTCTAACTGCTGTCTTCAGACCCCCACACGGCTCGGCCCCGCATCCTGATTAATGAGTGGAAGAGCGAGCGAGAGAGAAGTGAAAGATGGATGGTGCAGACGCAAAACTCGCATCAAGAAATCTGCCCTAATTACTGACGGCCCTGTGCTTCATTTGCTTTAAACACACCCAATATTCCCCTTTTTCTAGCCAGGAAGAACATCCCCCTCTTCAGACTCATCTAACGACCCCATTCTCAAAACCACAGCCATTAGTCATTTCTAACCAGTAAAACATCTACAAGGACTTCCCCTCCACTACATGATTGCTTGCAAAACACTGATGTGAAATAATAGGTCCATTTAAAAATCTAATCTCATATAGACGCAAGACTGTTAGCTAATTCTGTCCAGTTTGCAACTTATTCTGGCCAAAACTGCACATTAAGACAAGAAAAGAGAAAAGACTAACACGAAAAGCATCCAATCACAGTTTGTTTTGATGTGCTCTTTAAGGCCGGGTTTATTTGAAACAGACTGCACACTTTGGGGACTTTTTTCTGATAGAAATAAAATAAAAAATAAAAATTATATAATTTGTTATAAAAGCATTTTATATAGTGATAAAAAATATTTAATCAAGAAAAAAAATCACAATTATATATTTTTCAGCCCCAATATCTGATCCATTTTGAACTAGGGATGGACAACGATTAATCGCGATTAATCGCATCCAAAATGAAAGTTTGTGTTTACGTAATATATTTGTGTGTAGTGTGTATAATTAATTTGTATATATAAATAGCCACACATGCATGTATATATTTAAGAAAAATGTGTTATTAAACATTTATATTTATATATAATATTAATTATGTATAAATTTATATAAAGTATATACATGCATATGTTTCTTAAATGTATAAATGCATGTGTGTGTATTTATACAAATTAATTATACACACAAATATATTACGTAAACACAAACTTTTATTTTGGATGCCGATTAATCGTAATTAATTGTTGCCCATCCCTATTTTGAACACCTCAAACTAAAATCTTTTTAGATTAAAAGCCACTAATCTGACAAACCCTCATAATCCTGCTAGTGACTAAAGCAGGTTTGTTGTATGGGTGCACAATTTGGCCATGATTGTATGATTATATTATATAAATAATAATAATTATATCATTATCTGCTTACATAAAATGTACACAGTGCCACGTTTCACTCTGAAACACGCAGCAAATATATTCATTTCATTAAAGTGCAGCATTTGAGATTTGTGAATGATTACAATAACACACTGCAAAAATATTATTATTAATAAATGCTTGAAGGGTTCTCTTTGGTATTCCGTCACAATAAAACAATCAATACATTTTCCTAAATGCAAAATGTATTTTATTTAGCAGTGAATTACCAATGTCAATTTTTATTTTGTTTTTATTTAGTATTTTTTATTTATTATCAATATGTTATTATCAACAATAATATATTATTAATACTAATATAGGCTATATTTACATAGCCTACTTAATTTGTTTAATTATTTTGCAGTGAATTGCAGGTAAATTTTCTGATTTAGTTCATTTAGTCATTTTTATATAAATAATGATGAATGAATGATTACAATAACACTGCAAAAAATATTATTAATAATAAATGCAACTATTAATTAATTAAAAATTGGTGACTTATCATACAGCTGTTTTATATAAGCAATAAGCCAGAAAATAAATAGAAATAACTCTAATAAACAACCTTTCGTTATATTAAACTAAATTAATAAATGTTGGAGAAGGCTAATAGTCTTTGCACACTGCATCATGTTCATTCTATTCAATATAAATGCATGTGTAACATTTTGAATAATCCGAATGTGTCCAGTGATTGTGCTGGCATTTAAAAGTGCTGTTTCAAGCACTATTACTGTAACCTTGAGCTAATGTTGTTGGGAGAGCAGAGCCTGATAACATGCGCCACATTCAAATGGCACTGTGTTATTTTTCATCCCCTTAAATACCAGACTATGATGCAGAGGGGTTTGTATTCATGGGAGGAGGTTGTTGCACTTTCAAGGATGACAGTTCTGAATAAATCCGTGTTGACCTTCTGACTGCAACTCTGCTTTATTATGTGAATCTCTGGCCAGATGAATTCACGGGACGGCCAGTATAATCTAATTTCTCTCATCGCTGTGGGTCTTCCAGCTGTTTAAGTCAAACATTTCCAAAGCAAAATCTAATATTTAATTAGATTCTCAATTAGGTTGTCTGGGGGAATCTCACGAAAATGATAAAGAACATGTCCAGATCTAGATTAAAAATAAAATAAATACTTGTATCATATTGACAAGGTTAGGCTAAATGTCTAGTGATTTTTGTACTGCCTTCACTGATTTAAAATAAAAATTGATTTTCTTTTCAGTCGTTTTAATACATGGAATCTAATGAGAACCACTTTCAAGAATTTTTTTTTTAAAATCAGAAGTATTACAGAAATTTGAAAAAATTAAATTAAATACTTAAATAAATTAATTTAATAAATTTGTTTGAAATATATAACTAATTTGTGACCTTAATTTATGAAGGATGATAGTAGCCCTCAAACCATATTCACTTTATAGTCCTTAATCCTGTAATTGTGGACAAATGTGGGCACTCAGGTGTGATCCTAATTTTTATTTATTATAAATGTTATATCACTGTCTTCGATAAAGTTTTGTCTATCCATTTATGGTGTTTTTATTTTTATTTTGGGTGTATTTTGAATTATTTACTTCAAAAAATACCATATTTTCTATGTAAATTATGCTTATTTTCATGTTTTATTTTTTTTAAAATTTGAACTACATTAAAATATCATTCCAATAAGTTCTCAGAGCTAAAACCTAAAGATGAAGTGACTTTGCTGTCACCTGGTGTCTTATTTTGGCTTATTTTAGAATGCTCTAAATTACAGTTTTTCCCATTCATTTCTATGGGTGCCCATTTTTGACCCAAATACAAGATTGAGTTTTGTTTTTTCACACTACTTAACATTGTAGAATTGAGTAAAAAAAAGTGGTGTGTGTTCAGGAGGCAAACATTAAGGCAAAATTAGCCGAAATCTTGTACCGCTCAGATCAAGGGAAGTATTTTTTAAAAATAAATCAAAACTATTTTGCCCACATTTGTCCAGAATACAGTTTTAGGGTTAAAAAAATGACAACTAATGATTCAATATCAGTACACAGACACACAGTACAGACTTTGACACACTTTTCTCTTATCATTACTTCATCTGCTATTGTTGGTTCTAGAATAATAGTATCTGTGCAACTTCCTCTTTACCTCACTGTGACTCGAGTAAACTTTTTCCAAACTCACAATGCATCATTAATGCAAATGTTTTCTTTTATGTCTCAAAAGATAAGCAATTTTAATGCAATTCCCATGAAACATAAACTGAAAATAACCATTAGCCTACATTTGCAGTTGCTGAAATAAACCTTGCATGTTTTGCAATTAGTTAATTATATTTTCAAATTAAATATTCAAAATAACTTCCTCGAGAGTTTGTTTTCTTCATTTTTCATAAATGATTCTGAGCAACGCCTCCAAACTGGTTTCAGCAGAGACTTTGTTTGTGAAACTGTATTTTTCTTTCAAGTGGAAAAATAAAGGTACAACCACAAAACAAGTCCTGACAGCTGTGGATTCTTCCTGCAGCTGAGATACAACAAGTACATCACAGGCCGCTTTTGTGTTCAACTGCAGCTCTACAGAAACTAACAAAAGGCATTTGTTTGCACTACAAAACGCAAGTTTGAGAGATGTATTAGTATAATCCATGTCTCCGAGCGTGTGTGTCTAAGCAGAAAAAGAAGATGATAAGAGAAAAAGAGCATGGTCTTTCGGGTTCTTTCAATTCATTTCCACTAATGGTTTCCACACAATCAGGCAGCTGCTGCGTGGTCGATGCATCAGTGAGGACGAGAAGAGATGCGCATTCCCAGTAGAGATCCGAAGAACACAGACACTCAGCAATACAGCTGCTCCCCTGCATTAGCTCAAAGAAACGCCACGCAGAACTGCGCTTTACAGCACTTATCATCAATAACAACTACAAGCAGTGTTGGGGAATAACTAACTGACACTATAACTTAAATACCTTTTTCAAAAGTGAGACAGCTGGGTTTTGATCCAACATAAAAAAAAATGATTCAAAGTAATTCTAATGCATTTTAGCTCTTCTTCATGAAGCTTCAGGGTCTTATGCTGAAACTTCATTCACAGCTGGCATAAAGAGCTCAAACACGGCGAGATTTAAGCTCATTTCACGGATCTCTCGTGGCTTACAGCACAATGTCATGCTGTTAGGAAGACGCTCGGCTTCGTGTCACCCAAAAGAGCGGAGCATTTGCAAAAAAAATAAAACATAAAAAGGGGGCGAAGACAAATGAAGAAGGAGGGAAAGCCATTGGGTGAATTGCACAAACCGAGTAAGGAAAAAAGCTGAGATTTGACATTTGAATGGCCAATTTTCCCATCCAGACACTGCAATTCTCATCTTTTTACAATAACAGACCCACTTTTATTTTGCTATGGCTAGCAACAATGACATCTGAATTGCATCGTCGGCTTGCGAGTACATCGCCCTTTGAGGTCTCAGGTCTGAGCACCATATCTCACTGGACGAATCCTATGCAAGCAAACATAAGTTCAAGAGGTCAAATGAACAATACAATATATCTAATTGGATTTAAACAAAGGAGGCATGTCAACAATACTTCTTCAATAGTCACACAGATCAAGGTGATCTGGCCCAATAACTCATTTCAACAACCTTTCCTCGCTAACAAGCAACACATCACAATAAAACTTTCTAAAACTTCAAACTGTTATGGCACTTTAACCCCTTTAATGCATGAATCATTAAATCACAAAAGACTCAAATAAGTTAGAAATAAGATTATTTCACTCTGATTCTTTCCAAAATTATGCATTTTTAAGAGTATGCATTTGTTTAGTGCATTAGAAGACTTAGATCAAGAATTTATCCATCACTGGCTTATCTAATAATAAAAAACAAAATGACATCTAGAGGACAATTACATTGTCATAAATCCTCTATGAAGAAACAATATCATCTGTAAAATCAAACCACTCCTCAGTCTTTTCCCTCTCCATACGACAGTGACAGTTTGTCTGTGAAGTGATTTATTGCTAAGACTTGTATTGAATGGTAAAGGCTAATTCATAGAAAACAGAAAAGACCAAAGATCAGCAATAACTAGTAACGTTACTAAAAAACATTTTCTGGCTGAAAGCAAAGCTGATTACTAAGGAAAATGACACTCCTCTATTACTAACTGCAGTTGACATCAAGGATGAGGGTTAGAAGAAATAATCTTAAACATATGGGTGCTTATAAGCTCCTTCCTTGTGTTTGAGAGACGCAATATTTGTTCTTAAAAAATCCATCTGTCGTACCAAAACGTCACTTAAATGAATTAACGTTAACAGTTCAACTGTTACTGTATGCACTTTACTTCATTAAATATGTAGATGTTAACATAAAAAAATGGTTCTGAATGAGAAAAGAGCTCACTGACATGTAAACTAGCCTTTAACAAGATGATGCTAATGTAAACAAAGGAACTCGGAGCACTTGACGTGCCTGTCATACGTCAACTAACTAACGTTACTTTACACACGATTTTAAGATTTAAAAGCCGCGTTTTAATTTAAATGTTTGGACAGGCTTCATATACTTTTTAAAAATGTGACAACCGATCACTTTAACAACAGATTGTGATTACTAACACATCTTTTGGTGAGTTTGTGACTTATCAATCTGCTTCAGTGCGCAAACAACAGCAACTATCCTCAAACCAACACGGGCGCGCGCTCAGCGTTACCGAAGGACGCGCGATCTCCGCCAGATTAATGAAAAAACACCTCACCTTTTGCTTTCACTTTAATATAGACCATCCAGGAGACATATGGTGTTGAAACAGATAATTTTCCGAAGGGTTGCTTAGAGTCCGAAAGCGCTGCGAAGATCTGTATCACAGCAGTGCTGTGTGTGAGAGACTTCAGTTCAGAGCTCTCGTGAGTGTTTGTGTGTGTGAATCTTCAACGGCAAAGTGACGGTTCACGTTCGTTTGCACTTGAAGGAAGCGGAGTGACGTCATCAAAAGGCTTATTCACAACATGATAACTATAACAAGACATCCAAAAAGATAATAAGATATTAGGTTTACACATTTTTGGAAGTCTTTTTGGATGTTTCATGTTTGTCTTAATGTCTAATAATAAAATAAAATTAATTAAATAATTAAAAATTAATGTCTCATTCCTTTCATTTTAACTGATAGCCTAAAGTACCAGTCAGAGTTTGGAAACATTACTATTTTTAATGTTAAAGTCTCTTATCAAGTCAAAGTCAAGATCAAAAATACATAAAAAACTGTTATATTTTGTGAACTTACAATTTAAAATAATGGTGTTCTATTTTAATATAAAATATCATTTATTTCTCTGATGCAAAACTCAATTTTCACCATCATGATTTCATACAATTATTTTATCATTATTTCATTTTATATAATTTAATTATCATTATTTTATATAATTATTTATTTGTTTTTTTGGAGCTTGATAAACCTGTCACTGTTGTTTGTATGTATATATATATATATATATATATATATATATATATATATATATATATACATACATACATACATACATACAAAATTTGGAACAATTGGAACATGAGGATGTGTAATTAATTGCAGATTTTTTATTTTCCATGCACTATACCTTAAATTAAAATGAATTGATCACACTACTAATGCATTTAAATGGAAAGGACATGTTCTTTATTTAAGTTAAGTCCTCTTCAGCTGGAACAGTGACAGGACACCATTATACCAACCAGTTGTGTTTGCTTGTCTGAGGCAGAGAGATTTCAGTTTAAGATATAAATGCAACAGGCTTAAAGGGTTAGTTAAATCCCAAAATTTTAATTCTTTCATCATTTACTAACCCTAATGTCGTTCTAAACCCGTATGACTTTTGTTCATCTTCGGAACACAAATGAAGATCTTTTTGATGAAACCTGAGACCTTTCTGTCCCTCCACTGACAGCTACACAACTACTTTTTAAAACTTGACTTTTTAAAAGTTCACAAAGAGATCTTAAAACTAATCCATTTGACAGGCTTTTATTCACATATAAACATTCATCAACTTACACATCAGTTATGATAAGTAAAGGCTCAAGCATGTTTTCTTGACATGCAAGAACCAATGAGGTTCATTCGCATGTTACGCATCATGCTTGAGCTTCGGCAAGAACCAATGAGGTTCTTGCATCTGACAAGTTCCCAAAACGACCTCTAAAACCAGTTTGGCCAGACTGGGAGACCAGCAAATCATCTTAGGCTGCAGCTGATTTTTAATAAACGAATGGATTCATTGATAAAATTAATGTTAATAAAAAACGCCATTGGTTAGAGGAGAGAAAGGATAATTTGTGAGTGCAAGCCCGTTTTTTAATTCCCAAGCACAAATGGTGTGTAATATTTGTCGTTATAGGAGGAGGTGAAAATGACCAAGTTAACGGTTAAAATATTGATAGTATTTTTTTCCACAAGGCCTGTGATTTCACACCTCGCTCCGTTTAACAGTATGAGACCATTTACTGACAAAGTCACTCCTGAATTAAAGATGTGAAAAAATCCTTATTCAGCTTGCAGAATTTAAATCAGGTTTCCTGCGAGCTCATTGATTTTGCCTTGGTATTCTTTAGACTGAGGTTGTTGGTTTGAGCTCAGCTTTTGAGGACAGTGTGAGATTCTGTGATTGTAATTATATTGGGGAATCTTGATTGGGAAAGCAGAGGGGGAAGCGAGAGCTCAAAGCAAATTCATTACCGCAGAGGCCAAACATGCCGAGCTTTTTCTGCATGCAGTGAAAATGTCAGCTTCACCTCGGTCATTTGTAAAGTAATAAGCAGAAGCACAATGACAGCGAGGCGCAGCAGCACGACGGGGGAAGGGCAAATCTGCCAGTCGCCTTAAAAAGGATTTTTAAAAGAGTCTTGATTAGAAAGTATAATGAGACTGAGAGGAACGCCGCACACTATCTCTCCAGAGGCTGATGGAAAACAAATGAATGTAGCTATTTTGTTTTAATTCCTATTTTTCCACATTAGTCCATGCATGGCACATCCTGAGTAGTTGTCATCGTCGTCCGCCACCAGAGCCCATGCAGACAGAGTTATTGATTTTCTGTAGACACATCAAGGGAATGCAGAGTAATCTTTTCCTTTTTTTCTCAGCAAAAACAATAACCATCCAGCACAAAAAGAAGGAAGAGAGGACAAAAGGAAAGGCTGAAGAAAAACAATCTAATTCTTGTTCTGAACACTGTAAATTTGAGTGTCATTTGATCTGAATGTTTTACAGTGACACAAAACATCGCACATTTCATTTGATCAAATCATTGAGAATATTGCTATTTTTTCCCACCAAAATGATGTCACTTCCTGGAGGATGATGAGCTAAATAGTAGAAATGACCCATATACACTCTTCTTAAGCAGATGGTTACCATGTACACAGTTCATTTTCATTTATTAAAAGTTTGCCCTAAAAATTCGAAATTAAGCAACCCACAATCACACCATTTGTTTGCTATTGTGCCATTAACCTGCATTAGATCAACAACAGAGTAATTATGGCTTTGTCTCTCCGGTAAATGTTCTCTTAAATAAAGTAATTGCTCTATTATTGCAGATGAATCTGACGGTGGCAGGAATTAATTACTGTCAAGAGATCGTACGCTGCGTATCATGTGGATGGGTGACTATTCAGCTGCTTGCTGACATGGATAATGTATTCAAATATTCAAACGATTCATCTCTCAATGGTGGTTTTGTGTTTGTATTTATAAATAAAAAATACCCTTTTATTTTACTGCACAATTTACATATGCATATTAATAATGCATGCATTTGAAAACGAATGAAAGCAAATGTATTTTGATTGGGCATCAAAGCAGGATGAGCATTGAGAGCATTTGTATAAGGTTTTTTATTATTTGATGGAGAAAATCGTACTCAAATTACGGAAAACAGTGAAAAGATCCTGACCTTTTGAGATGTTGAGTTCTGGGATTTGTAGTAACTCATTTTTAAGTAAATCTACAGTCAGTTGGTCACTGTCACAAAACCCAGGTTGATCAGGACCCCAATGCACTAACCAAATACTTAAACAGAAATGAAACTGAAAACGTGCACTTATTTTTTTCAAAACTCACCAAAAACATGAATGAAAGGTAAATATAACAAAGACCCCTGTGGATGATATTTAACCCCTTAACTGTCACCGTCCCGGTACCGGGACGCCTAACTTTACTTCACTATATTTCTATTAAATCCTAATCTAATAATGACAAATTATATATTGTTGGAAAGGTCTAAGACTTCTAAATAGATATTCTACCCCTGTTTTGTGTTACAAATTATGTAGGAAGAGTAATTGATGAATTTATGACAAGAGTGCACCTCAGAAAATCTGCATCATTTCAGGAGTTCTGACCTTGGTCACAAAAAGTCGATGCACCCACTTTAAATCATTGAAACTTTTGTTATTATGCTAAAAGTTCATAATAAAACATATAATCTAGTATTTTTCAATAAAATTTTTAATTAAAAAATGTATAGTATAATATTATCCTCAAAAAATTATAATATATATACATATTATCCTCTAAAATATAATATTATTTTATTATCGCCTTTTTTATTATATGACATATTTTACACACAACTGAACATTATTGAGACCAATCTTCCAGATCAAGAACACAATCTGGCCATTGCAAGTGTTATCACATGACCCTGGAAAATCCCTGGCTTTTTGTCTATTAAGGAATGCTCCAAAAGGAAACACATATCATCCAGTTAACAGCAAGAGCAGTGTTGATTTGACAAGATGAATGAGTACAGGATCACAGGACTTGTATTACCCAGCAGCCTCTTGGTTCCTTCCAGTGGGCGTCCGTCTTGATGGTCCTGCTTGTTTTGGCTCTGTTAATTGGGGCTCGAGACGGGCAGAGCAAGGGGACCGAACAAAAGGAAAGAGAAGCACTATTGTTAAGGAATACCAAAAGACCAAAAGAAACAGGATGTGAATGGAAAACTCACTTCAATTATATTTTTGATATTTCAACATGTTCATGTAGATGTATGTGTGTGTGTGTCCTTAAAGCTACAGAAGTGCTTCAGAGGCCTTAAAGGAGTTCACTTTAAAAAAAAAAAACTTTTGTGATAATTTACTCACCCCCATGTCATCCAAGATGTCCATGTCTTTCTCTCTTCAGTTGAAAAGAAATTAAGGTTTTTGATGAAAACATTCCAGGATTTTTCTCCATATAATGGACTTCAATGGGGTCCAAACGGTTCAAGGTCCAAAAGACAGTTTCAGTGCAAACTGTTCAAAGGGCTCAAACTCGTTCATCAAAATGAGCGAATCTTTTCGTCAATTCGTTCATTTTGTTCGTTGAATGAACCAAATGACACAAAAATAGATTTGTTCATTTTGATGAACGAGTTCGAACCAGGAGAGTCACGAACATGCATCGCAGAACAGAGCAAGGCGAGCGTTTGTGCTTATAAAACTTTGTTATTTGTTTTTTTTAATGAGTGATCGTTTCGCTTGATAAGACCCTTATTCATCGTCTGGTGCCATTTAAAGGCCTTTGAACACTGTAGTTTGCACTGAAACTGTCTTTTGGACCTTGAACCATTTGGTCCCCATTGAAGTCCATTATATGGAGAAAAATCCTGGAATGTTTTCATCAAAAACCTTAATTTCTTTTTGACTGAAGAAAGAAAGACATGGACATCTTGGATGACATGGGGGTGAGTAAATTATCAGCAAATGTTTTTAAAAGTGAACTACTCGTTTAAGCCACAAATGTGCCTAAAAACACATTGGAAGAACACATTTTGTAAGCTTTCTATTAGCTATTGCAGTTATGACGGGGTTTTTTCGACAAAACCCAACTGGATTTTTCCAATGGCCTTTGGATTATTGCAGAAAATAAGCTCTATGATCAACAAAGGTTTGTGATTCTTACATATTTAGTTCATAATGACAATCTTCACAAATGAACAACTTTTATGAAATTTGTAGACTATAAATAAACTACACCACAACCATTACACTTCTAGCAACTCTATCGGTTTTTATCTAAAAGCATGTTTGACTTATACGTTTGCAACACAAAAAGGCTGCGAACGTAGAAATGTTTGTAGCAAAATCATAAGAGAGTATTAGGCTACTTATGTATTTCATGTTGTTGAATAAAAACAACCTACGATTGTGCGGCGTGACTTTTGCATGGCTCTTTTTCTTCAGAAAATGAAAATCAAATCATGTACTTCTAGGTTAATCATGCAAATCTGCCATGTCGTTCGGTGTGCAAACACCATATTGTCTTAACAAAGGACGTGAGAAAACGGCACATGTCTGGTGGTGTGCACACGGCATCTGGTATGCACATTTCCATGCCAACTGTCAGTTTGTGTCTTGTCATATTAACGCTGAACTTTGTCCCTTTTAATTAGCTGTGTCAGGTCAACACTAATCTTTTCCTCCTCCATGCACCAGCACGAGGAAGCGAGAGACGTGCGAATGAGATGCCTTTGGTGTTATTTGATCAAAAACAGGCCATTACAGCCATAATCACAATGGTGGCATGCTTCTCCATAATGTATGCTCCTCAGAAACCATCCATCTCCTGGACAACAGACGGCTGGAAAGATGTAAAGAGGGAGACGGAAGACAAAAGCAAGCAAAGGTCTGTTTAAAAAAAAATCAAGCACCGCGTGACACCGTATAATTAAAGTGGAAGCGGGTGGCATCATTTAATGACTCTGGCTTCTCCTGCATTTGGTACCAAGAGCTCAATTAATCACGTAAATCATCCCTTTTGAAAAAAATGCAATGCATTCATTCATTTCCAATGCTATAATATTTTTTTATTTTGAGTCAAATTAATTAATCAAACAGTGGAAAGATCACCAGCACAAATAAGTAATTTACTTGCCATTGAAACATTACTGAATGTAACCAAAACCTTTTCACTCTTAAATCAGAATAAAAAAATTATATTTTTGCATCAATTAAATTGTGCAATTAACATGGTTATTAAATTGTGCTTTATTTTTATGATGTTAAGTGTTTTTTGGTAATTTCCATTAGATTATCATTTTTGTTGTATTACAAAAATATTTTACAATCAGAATAAATGTATTCTGTCAAATCAATTAATCGTGATTAATCGCTTCTAACATGAAAGTTTGTAAATATATATGTTAGATGCGAATAATCAATTTGGCAGCACTAGAATAAGTAGATAAAACAACTATGATGCATAAATAATTTGAATTATAAATAATATATAATTTTTTTTCACATTACAGTAATGAGAATTAGATTGTTTTGCATTATTGTAATTAGAGTTTGTGTGGGGGGGGGGTGCTTTATTGTTATAAAAATAATGGATGACATGTTTTTTTATGAAAAAAAAAGAAATCTAAAAAAATTATCTTAAAACCAGATTTATATCCTTTAACCAAAATATAACTTGGGGTGAAATAGGAATCAGGTTTGTGAAACTTACTCTTTTACGAATACTGATGCCGAGTTGAAATCTGAAAGAAAGAAAAAAACGGAAAGAGTCACTCAAACGAAACACTTGGGTTTGTCTATTGTTTCATTATTATTAGTAAGCCCCGTTTCTTTCTCTCACACACAAATGCAGGAGCCTCCCCTCTCCCTCAGAGCAGCTATTGTGTCCTCCTCTAATAAATTAGGCTTTGTTGACCTGGCTTTTGTCATGTCCTAAGAGGTCCAGACAGCGAGCCGAAACCCTGGGAAAGTGTAAGGAACCAGTACAAAGTGTGAGAAACCAGTCCTCAGCTGCCTGGAGTCTGACAGCATTTATGCCCTTCACACCCTAGCAACTGCATAGAAACATGCCAGCGACCACTCAAAACACCTTAGCAATCACATGACAATGCCTTGGCAACCACACAGCAACACAATAACAACAACAAAGACCTCCTCAGATACCAGATACAATAGCAACGCCCTGGCAACCACCAAGAACACCCTAGCAACTGCATAGAAACACACCAGTGACCACACAAAACACCTTAGCAATCACATGACAATGCCCTGGCAACCACACAGCAACACACTAACAATAAAGAACTCCTCAGATACCAGATACAATAGCAACGCCCTGGCAACCACCAAGAATACCCTAGCAACAGCACAGAAACACACCAGTGACCACACAAGTGACCACACCTTAGTCACCAGTGACCGCACCTTAGCAATCACATGACAACACCCTGGCAACCACACAGCAACACACTAACAAAAACAAAGAACTCCTCAGATACCAGATACAACAGGAACGCCCTGGTAACCACCAAGAACACCCTAACAACTGCATAGAAACACAGCAGTGACCACACAAAACACCTTAGCAATCACATGACAACGCCTTGGCAACCACACAGCAACACACTAACAACAACAAAGAACTCCTCAGATACCAGATACAGTAGCAACGCCCTGGCAACCACCCAGAATATCCTAGCAACTGCATAGAAACACTTCAGTGACCACACGTAACACCTTCTCACACAGCAACACACAAACAACGACTCAAAACACCATAGCAATCACATGATAACACTCTGGCAACCACATAGCAACACATTAACAACCACAAAGAACACCTTAGAAACCACATAGAGTAGCAATGCCCTGGCAACCACCCAGAATATCCTAGCAACTGCACATAAACACTACGAGTCTTTGGGCTTTATTGTGTCATCCTTGACCATTTATGTATTTTTAATGCGTAATTATGTATTTTCAGTGTATGACAGTACTGTTTCATTTTATATATATATTGATTATATATATTGATTTTATTTGACCACTAATATAGACCATTCCACAAGATGTAAACAACACTGGTCCAGCAACACTTCCTGTTTCAGTGTGTAACTGTTTTCCTTTATTTCACATGTAAAGAAAACATCTTAAAGATGTTTGTTTAACTTTTTGATTCAGTTTTAAATGTTCTGTTGGTTGTATTTTATCCCAGCTTTTATGTAGTGTTAAAAAACTGAAACAGGAAGTGCTTCTGGACCAGTGTTGTTTACATCTTGTGAAATGGTCTCTATATATATATATATATATATATGTATATATATATAGCAACTACACAGCAACACACTATCAACCACAAAAAAACCTTAGCAATCACATACAGTAGCAATGCTCTCGCAACCACCCTGAAAGCCCAAGCAACCATATAGCAACACACCAACAACCAATCAGGGTGCAGTTTCCCAAAAGCAACGTTAGCCAACTATTGTGGAGAGTTCGTCATTATAAGCTCACTTCAACGAGTCTGTGTTTTCTCGAAACCATAGTTCTAACAAAGAACAAACTAGAAATACAATATACAGTAACAACGCCCTGGCAACCAACCAGAACACCCCAGCAACCACATAGCAAGACACAAACAACCAGCATACTTTAGCAAACACATTGCAACAACCAAAAACACCCTAGCAACACAAAAACAACCAGAAAGGCAATCTTAGAAATCACATAGCAACACCTTGGCAACCTCCTAGATTACTCTAGCAACCACATAGCAACACACAACCATTCAGGGCACCTTTAGCAAACCACATAACAAAGGCCTGGAAATCACATAGCAACACAACCACAAAGAACACACTAGAAACCACATACAGTAGCAACACCCTGGCAACCACCCAAAAAACCCAGCAACCACATAGCAAGACACAAACAACCAGCATAATTTAGCAACCACATGGCAACAATCAAAAACACCCTAGCAACCCAAACACAACCAGAAAGACAACCTTAGAAATTACATAGCAACACCTTGGCAACCACCTAGATTACCCTAGCAACCACATAGCAACACCTTGGCAGCCACCTAGATGTATCCTAGCAACCACATAGCAACACATCCTGACAACCACCCAGAATAACAGCCTCTTGGCAACCACCTAAACACCCTTCAAACTACACAGCAACACACTAACAACCACTTAGCAACCACATAGCAATGCCCTGACAACCAGCCGGAATGCTTCAGCATTGTGATTTTGAGACTTGCAGATGCACACACCAGGCCTAGTGTTTTCTATATTGTTTCACAAGACTGAAGACAAATGCAGGAAGCTCAAACTGAAGTGTGTGTGTGTGTGTGTCTTCAGTTGGACTTTGCCCTGACAGTTACTTGCAAAATGATTCACAATGTCTAAACCACACAAGAGATAAGAATCCTATTTCCCATCAGCACAAAGGCACTATGATATATTTCTTCACCTGTTTCGCAAGATTTATAACAAAACAGCAGCACATTCCTTTTCTTTGAGTAACAATCGGACTTCAGTCTGTTGGGATAGTGTGTGTGTGTGTGTGTGTTCTTAACCCTATGGTGTTTGATGGTGTATTGATATCTTTGCACTTGTGCTGTTTTTAAATGTGCTAAAGAAATAAATGTTGACTTATTTGTGCTCTTTTTTTCTACCACAGAATAAAACATTTTAAAAGATAAACTTTTTATCTCACAAACTGTGAATTTACATTTAAAGAAAAGAGTTTTTTTTAAGTTAGAATTGTGCAATTGTGAGAAAAAAGTTGCAATTACCTTTTATATTAAGCTTCCATACTGAACGGCAAAGCAAAACACATTTTTCATAGATAAGACTTATGTTGTCTGATACTCTTCAGGAGTAAAATAAAATAAAATAAAACGGATCTGATTTCATTGAGAATGACATTGACAAGAGTCTGTCCTAAAGATAGGATTTGAGATTTGTGTGTGAAACCTCATTGTAAGTCATTCATGCTTTGTTTATTTACAAGTGAAATAAAAATCAGACTTTGTGTCTTTCTAAGCGTCTTCGTTCCTTGTTCCATCTGGCTGAGGTTTGGTGTAGTTGACGTGACTGCAAGTCATTACTAATTCACCAAACATAAACTTAAAACCCCAGAAATATGTGCAAGGCAAGTGCTTTCAGTTCCTGCCAACAACAGAGTGTTTTATCTATGGGGATCTGTGCAAAGAGGCATATCGTTCACTTCTTCTGAAGTCTCTCTTTACCTGTGCTGAGAACTGACACAATGACACTTCAATATCCTGATCCAGACCTTACACATAGGGTTAACAGATATTCATTTTAAGAATCTAGAACTGCATTGAAAGTAGAGGAAGAAACTGACTGCATATTCAATGTAAATGTCAGAAGGTGTTTTCTGATCAGCTTGTGGATGTGCAATGCTCAAATGCAGCTAGCCATAGCATTTTATATTATGAGTTAATCTTTTCCTGAAGGAGTTTCTTGTTTATATCAAAGGTTTTTTCAAACAATCTTCATGCACAAAATGCATTTGTGATTTCTCTGTCTACAACAGGGTAATTTCAACCCTAATAAACACATCTACCTTTAGCTTTCCAGCACTCCTGAAGACCTTGATCAGCCTGTCCGTGTGTTTGATTAAAGCTAAACTCTGGCCATCGCTGGTCTACAGAGATCATTTCTCGAGTAACAGCGTCCCCTAGTGGTCATCAATGACAACCTTCAATGTCAGATAAAGACAGTGAGGTCTGTGGGTTACCCACCAAAATGACTAGTTTGCATAAATCTTGATAAATGCACATTTATAGCTGCAGATCAGTTACCTTATGCTGATGGAAAGTTGAATTAATATGGCCAACACTGCCACGCCAGCATTAGACAGACACGAGTGCGCCCGCTCACAGTAAATCAATTAAAACAACCCTAAAGACTCTTACAAGCCATATTTTAGGAGGATCTGCTATTTTCACCAGGGAATCCACTTTGATGTCAATAAAAGTCAGTATATTAACATTTATAACAATATATTAAAATATCCCTCCCGTTTAGGAAAGTTTTCACGCAGCCGTTATTTTGAAATGTCTCCGGTGGGAAGAAAACCGGAAATGATCAGAACAACAAACACAAAACATCTCACAATTCATCAAATCCTTTTTTTTGTTTTGTTTTTTTTTGTGTGACCATGGGTGATTTAAATTAGAAAAAGGCAAATACTTCTATTCACAAATACTGTATTAATAATAAAGTGAAAGTTTCATTTAAAATTTTGCATCAAATTTATCCTGTTAAAGATACATTAAGACTATTTAAAATAAACATAGAAGAGTCTTGTGTTTTTTGCCAATCTAATAAGGAGACTATTTTTCATTTATTTTATCACTGTATGTACACACAAAAAAACATTGGTCTGATTTGGAAGAATATACAGTATAATCACAAAATTGAATGTAAACATCAGAATCAATATTTTTGATGTTATGTTATACTTTGATTTTTGTGGTTTGTCAAAAAATATACTTTTGTTATTCAGCTGCTTATTATCCTTGGAAAATACCATATTCACAAATGTAAATGGTCTAATTCACAACCTTGTTTTAAGGCATTTCATTTGGACTTTAAATTATATTACAAAACAATAGAAAGGCTGGCTACATGAAGGCTACAAGAACATTTCATCTCCTGAAGGAACTGCATATTTTTTTTATTTTTCCCCTTCTATAATTATATTAATTGATTTGTTATTATCCTCTGGTCTGTACACTGTTGATTTAATTGTGTTGAACAGGTTACAGTATCTGTAGTGTTCTCTGTACCTATTGTCCTGTGTTTTGTTCAGAATAAAGTATAAAAAAAGAAGTCCAAGCAAAAAAAAAATACAAAAAAAAAAAAAAAGAATTCATCAAATCCATTGATAATACACTCTTAGAAAAAAAGGGTTCTATATATGTAGCATAGGGTTCTTTACTCAACTGCAAAGGACCTTTTATGCAAAAAAAAAAATCGCGTCGTGCCTAACAACGCCCTGCACACCGAGTCCGAAATTCGCATCCGAAATTTTCGCACGTTAAAAAAAAATTCGACCTCACATTATGTCAATCACGCTTGCACACCGCCTCCGAAACTTTCGTCCGTCATAAAAAAATTCGGATCAGGTTCGATTTTCTGCGTTTTTCGCATCCAGAGCCAGCATTTTGAAAGTGTTTTTGAGAATTCAGGGCCGACTGGAGCTCGTTCCGCACATCTTTGCATGCGCAGTGCTTTCAGTTTCGGTTTTCATTTTTGATCAAGTGTTCTCTTCTCTCGATTGGATTATGAAAGGAATAACCTCCCCTTTCAATCAGATTGAAATTTCGGATCGATTAAAAGGTGTGATTGAGCAGCCAAGTCGATAACTAATGTATTATTTGGGTACAATAGGCTATATAACAGCTTAAAATATTCAGCTGTTCTGTCTGCCCAGCGCTTCCACCGGGCCGCACGTCGCGCGCGTGTGTGTATGTGTCTGTGTGTCTCCATACCTTAAACATACTGCCAGTCTCTGTTTCAGAATCGATTGGTTCACGGAAATTAATGATCTTGTTTTTAAAATGTGGCTCCAGCATCAAACTTTTCCACTGACGTTCTGAAAGTAAATTTTGAATCACAGCTCCTTGATAAGGAGGTGCTTCCTCTCGGCGCAATTTCAGGATTGGATGGACGCAAACGCAATATTTTCTCTTTCTTCTCTTTTCAATAAGAGAGAGGGCAACAAAATCATCCTCACTGCCTGACGAATTCATTTTGTATTTTTGCGTTTTTTCCCGCAACGGTTTAATAAATACGCATCGGACTCAGTGTGCAAGGTTTCTCTGCGTGACGAATTTTTAGGCTGACGAACACGAAAAAACGCATCCGAAAATTTCGTACTCAGTGTGCAATGGCCTTTAACTTCAGAAACGCTGACGCAGAGGCGCTCGGCTTTTGGGTTGCAGATGAAATCAGCTCCGTAATACGCAATACGTTCCCTACGGACGTCGTACTGTACACAGTGAAAAGCGTTGGACGTGGGTAGAACAAAAGAGAGAAAGGTTGATTCTGTCAGTTCTGTATGATCTCTCTGATGAGGGTTATATTAGACATATTAATAGGAAGGCTGCTGACATGTCAGGTCGACTAAAAACTGTGATATGGTGATCAATAGTTTAATGTCTGCCTACAATTTAATTGTATTAACTGCCCCCCTAATAACGTTAGAAAGTCATGAAAATAAAAAAATGACATGACAACTTCTCGTTATAAAATCATTATTTATTTTATTAAACGTTAATAATTCAGGTTTGTTTATCAGTACCATAGCAACGCTCAACTTCCGCTGGAATTTTTCGGATAGGAACCGTCCGTCAGCTTTCCGCAAGAGTTCAAATTTTTGAACGCATCCGAATGACCAACGGACACGATTTTCTTCGCACCGCACTCGGTCGGACCCGTTTCGGACCCATTCGCATGCGGTCTGCGAATCTCCATAGGAAATGAATGACTTCCGAGTCGTTTCGGTAGCCGCATCGGAGCTGATTTCAACTGCCAGTGTTCTCACATCCATATGGAGTCTAATGACGGGTATAGTGTAAAATCCCGATTTATCTGAACCTCCGGCACGATTTTATCATCCATTGACCCAGCAGGGGATGACCATTTTCACTATATAGCACGAAACTCATTTCACTTGGTTCAACTCGTATTGTTTCTTCTAATCTGTTTTGCCCGCAAAAATGGCGCCGGGGTCGGCAAATGCCCGTATGTCGTGACGTCATGCGGGAACTATGTATAGCCTACATGTGATCATCATAAAGCTGCTAAATGTGTATCTACATGTAAACATTTTCACATTTTTGTTTAACTTTAGTTTGTCACTGCTTTGTTTGTTCATTTCATGTTTTTATTTAATTTTTGTATTTAGTTTATTCAATGTAGGAAATAGTATTTCACATGACTTTGATTTTACTTTTATTGACACTGTCATTTCCGGATGGTATTCATCATTAAAAATAAACAAGTTCCACCTTTTAAACTCTCTCAACGTGCATGCAGTGTAAATAAAGCAGTTGCATCAATGAAATAATATTAAACGGCCACGCCCCCGTGCTAATGGTACCGCCACAGCGCAAATTACAAGACGAAAATTAAAAAATCATTTAGATTTCATTTATCCAAATGTTTGTTTCTGAAGTCACAATTTAGCGCAAGTAAAATTGAAAAACAGGAGAAAAAAGTAACTATACATTGATAATGTAACTGGAAAAACAAGAAAAATAAATGTCTGGTTTCCATTTTTCATTTGCATTTTATGGTCTGAAAATTGAATTGTGAAGCGTTACACGGACCTTAGGCTACCTTATTTTTACTCTATACATAATACAAACGCAAACACTAAAAGCCAAGTAGGCCTATAATTAAAACACATGGCTCTACACTTATATTTTTGAAGGAGCACTTGTAGATGCATTTTACACAGCACTTACAATTTGCATAAATAATCGTATGTAACTAATGTATCAAATATCAAATTTGGAATACAGAAATTTAGTTAGCTGCATGTATCTATGCATGATTGACTATAGAAACTACATGTAAAATTAAGTGTTACCAAAATGTACACAGTTTTTATTTAAACATTTCTACTGGACTCCCTGCATTACTGTACCTTCGTATTAAATGAAGAGAAAAAGCAAAGGTTTGATGTTGTGGTGTTTTTTCTTCAGGTCACCCTGTATCATCTGCTGAAGCTGTTCCAGTCAGACTCCAGCGCGATGCCAAAGAAGACAGCCGTGTCCGAGTTCTACGACGAGATGGTGTGAATTTGATCAGAACAGCACAACAACATGACATTATAGTAATAATACAATCATAAAGACTAAAACCTGTGTTTTTGCAGATATTTCAAGACCCGACAGCCATGATGCAGCAACTTCTGAACACCACCAGACAGCTGACGTTGGGTGCTTACAAACACGAGACCGAGTGTGAGTGTGACTTCACTTACCTTTGCAGCTCCTATTGAACAGCTCAGTGGATGGGCTATAATTAAACCCTGAACATACTGTACATTAAAATGAGTCCGCAGTTCTAATCATGTGAACTAAACATTCAGTGTTTCATGTTGCAGTTGCAGAGCTGGAAATACGAACACGAGAAAAAGCGGCAAAGAAGAAGACTAGCCTGGAGATCGTAGAGCTGAAGGAGCGACTGAAAGCCTCCAGAGAAAACATCAACTTCCTGAAGGGAGAGACACGCAGACTGGAGGAGGAAGACCAGATGAAAGATCACTGAGGATGATACATGCTGTAGGATTTGTTATGCTTTTGTGGGACTGATCAATTTAGGTTTCTGGTTCTAAGTTTGACAGTATATTTAGTAGTGAACTTTCTTGTCCAGCTAAATGTGTGGCAATACATGACCTTTTGACTTTTTTTTTATGAATAAAACTTTTTTTTACGAGTCGGGCTTACCATCCAGTTTTGAGCATGATGTAACAATACATTGTAATTTGTATGCACATTGTTTCAAGCAGCTTTACATAACATCAACCCTCAAAGCCCAAAATGAACTGGTGACTGGCAAGAAAAAAAAAAAACTCCATGGCTTCATCTAAAAGCAATTTCTAAAAAACTTTTTTTTTTGCACAAAAAAAAAAAAAAAAACGACAGTGGTACCCCTTATGTTTTTTTTTTTTGTGCGAAAAAAAAAGTTTCTCCAATCTTCTTGATACTCTGGATTCTGATAGAGGGCCCTCTATTAGGAATCCAAGTATGAGAGAAGATTGGAGAAACTTTTTTTTCGCACAAAAAAAAAAAACATAAGGGTACCAGCTGTCAGATTTTTTTTGACTTAATCTGAGTGCAAAAATGGAGGCTCTAGACCCTTCCAGAGCTGAGATATTGAGAATATTTAAAATGGCATAAATGCTACGTGTGATCTCAATATCTCAGCTCTGGAAGGGTCTAAGAGCCTCCATTTTTGCACTCAGGTCTAAGTCCTATGGCCCTCTATCAGAATCCAGAGTTTCAAGAAAATTGGAGAAACTTTTTTTTTTGCACAAAAAAAAAGTTTCTCAATCTTCTTGAAACTTCTGATTAATAGAGGGCCATGTGGCTTAGATCTGAGTGCAAAAATGGAGGCTCGATCTAGACCCTTCCAGAGCTGAGATATTGAGATATTTATAATGGCATAAATGCTACGTGGGATCTCAATATCTCAGCTCTGGAAGGTCTAAAACCTCCATTTTTGCACTCAGGTCTAAGTCCCATGGCCCTCTATCAGAATCCAGAGTTTCAAGAAGATTGGAGAATTTTTTTTTTTGCACAAAAACAGAAGCACACTGGAGGGCTTACATTTTTTTTCCATTTTCAAGAAAAAAGAAACAAGCTTCCATGGTAAAGTGGTGTGCAGAACATGAAATCCACAGGGAGGAGTTGGATCCAGATCCAACTCCTCCCACTCCTCCACATGGGAGGAGTGGATCCAGATCCAACTCCTCCCACTCCTCCACATGGGAGGAGTCGGATCCAGATCCAACTCCTCCCACTCCTCCACATGGCCCCCTGGGGGACGGTAAAAAATCGAAAAGTAAATTGCGCATAACTCCTAGACCGTTTGAGCTAGAATCACGATTTTCGCATCACTGCGATCCCTGGCTCAAGCCGAACAAGATGTATATCTCCGATTTCCATTTCGGGGACCATGGCGCCCGCCCGAGGCCACACTGAAAGGGGAGCAAGGGCGGGCGCCATGGGGACCATGGCGCCCGCCCGAGGCCACACTGAAAGGGGAGCAAGGGGCGGGCGCCATGGGGACCATGGCGCCCGCCCGAGGCCACACTGAAAGGGGAGCAAGGGCGGGCGCCATGGGGACCATGGCGCCCGCCCGAGGCCACACTGAAAGGGGAGCAAGGGCGGGCGCCATGGGGACCATGGCGCCCGCCCGAGGCCACACTGAAAGGGGAGCAAGGGCGGGCGCCATGGGGACCATGGCGCCCGCCCGAGGCCACACTGAAAGGGGAGCAAGGGCGGGCGCCATGGGGAGCCATGGCGCCCGCCCGAGGCCACACTGAAAGGGGAGCAAGGGCGGGCGCCATGGGAGCCATGGCGCCCGCCCGAGGCCACACTGAAAGGGGAGCAAGGGCGGGCGCCATGGGGACCATGGCGCCCGCCCGAGGCCACACTGAAAGGGGAGCAAGGGCGGGCGCCATGGGGAGCCATGGCGCCCGCCCGAGGCCACACTGAAAGGGGAGCAAGGGCGGGCGCCATGGGGACCAGTGGCGCCCGCCCGAGGCCACACTGAAAGGGGAGCAAGGGCGGGCGCCATGGGGACCATGGCGCCCGCCCGAGGCCACACTGAAAGGGGAGCAAGGGCGGGCGCCATGGGGACCATGGCGCCCGCCCGAGGCCACACTGAAAGGGGAGCAAGGGCGGGCGCCATGGGGACCATGGCGCGCCCGCCCGAGGCCACACTGAAAGGGGAGCAAGGGGCGGGCGCCATGGGGACCATGGCGCCCGCCCGAGGCCACACTGAAA
>JAQIUQ010000403.1:107500-278068 GCA_030378365.1 Hybognathus amarus | reverse complement strand
CGGATATTACTTCGTTCAGTTACGTATTACTGGCGAGAGCCAGGTAGCAAACACACGCCCGGCACACACCTAGTCTGTGCAGAAAAGCTACAGTGAAACAACAGTAATATAGTGACATGCTGTCAGTTTTGTGTGAGCTGCCACGTATATTCTGTGGCAGGCTGTCAGAACACACACAAACAGTCTCTCATAAAGCATACTCATATGTGGCATTGACTGAAATAATGCACGCAACGGGTGTGACAGGGCCACTGATTGGTTGCCAGGTAACTACAGAGTTTATTCATGACAAACATGTGCTCGGTGACGGTGTGTGTGTGCTTCCAGATGTTGTGTACGGTTTGCAGAATTACTTGATTTGACAACTTATGATGCAATGAGTTTGAGAAATTATCAGCAGAAACTTTGAATGATGATGCCAGGTCACAGGAATTTAGTATGTTAGCAATATTAGTCAAGAACCATTGGTTGGAGAGAAGATTTTTGTTGCTAAATGAAGGCAGACGTGAAGTTTCCACGTCTCCTCTGACGTTTTCAGCTCTGTATGAATTCAAATATTAGCCTAGCCTGTATATACTGCTTACTGCCTGCTATGGTTTAAGAATATATAAATTGGATGCCTTTGTATATCTACCCTTGCAAAAAAAAAAAAAAAAAAAAAACTCTTGCATTTAAATACTGGCAAAATAAACTGTTTTGTTCAAAACAATCTGAATTCTATTATTATTATTATGGATTATTATTATGGATTATTAATATATATATATTAGGGGTGTAACGGTTCACAAAATTCACGGTTCGATACAATACACTTGTGTCACGGTTCGGTTCAGATACGGTTCGGTTACGTTTCAAATACAGCAATGGTTGCCAAGATTGGTCGATTTGGTTCAGAAAATGCGTACCGAAAACCGAACCGAAAGCCTCGTACCAAACGGTTCAGATATGAATACGTGTATCGTTACACCCCTAATATATGTATATATATATATACCGTATTTTATTATATATGTATAAATATATAAATATAAATATACTGTATATATATATATAAATAATATACCGTATTTTTTCTATATATCTTATATATTCACTTTTTCACGGGACGTGAAACTACCGTGCCCGCTTTGCGCGTGCGCTATAAGCTTATAGACCTGAGAAATATATATGTGAAATGTCTACTTTTAAAAAAAGAACAATTCAAAACAAAAGAAAAGAGACTGCTCTCTCCTTATGTAATCCGTATGAATGTGCATTTCTCTTTGGCGCGTTCACTCAGCAAGTGATAATGAGTGGCTCAATACGCGCTATATGCCATATTACCGCCTGTCATGATTCCTGTCTTGAGTTCCCCTTGTCTTGTGTGGACTTTTATTGTTTCCTGTTTACTTCCTGCTAGATCCATATTTTGGTCAGTTGTTCTGTAATGGTGCTGAGGAAAGCAGGCCAAAATGAGGATCTAAACACAGGTGATTAATAAAGTAACAAAAAACAGATAACATAGAACTCAAGGAAAAAGGAACAAAGTCAGGAGATCACAGAGGCAACCATTACACATACAACAACTGACAAAGTAACAAGTGAAACACAAGGCTATGAATCACAGGGACAAACACAGCTAAACTCAGTAATAGAGGAAACAAGATACACATGAGAACAATCATGAACTAATCAACAGGAAAAACTACAAAGAACTACAACCACATGGCACAAAACAGGAAACAATAAAAGTCCACACAAGACAAGGGGAACTCAGACAGGAATCATGACACCGCCATTAGGGGCGTTGCTAGACCCTTTTTACTGGGGCACGTGCCACACTATAAATATCCGTGTGGCCCAGTAAATCTGAAGTTTGAGTTTAACAATTTATTTTATATTTCAGTGTGTTTAAAATAAATTAGGCTATATTATAGGGTAATTATATTAATGATCTATTTGGAAACGCATTAATAAAACAATTGAATCAACACTTGTAAAGCAACAAAAGTCTAACTGAAAACAAAGCTGATTTTTTCCTCTCAAAATCTGTATTTTTTCCCACCAAGCCTCGCCCCGTGATAAAATCACGATACGAATGAAAAATCAAAAATCATGATATGAACCAAACTAAATAGATTCGGTGTATGTGTTACAGCCCATATATATATATTATATATATATATATATATATATATATATATATATATATATATATATATATATATATATATGGGGAAAAAATCATTTGATACACTGCGATTATGCAGGTTTTCCACTTACATAGAATGTGAAAGTCTGCAATTCTTATCATAGGTACTCTTCAACTTTGAGTGACAGAATCTAAAATAAAAATCCAGAAAATCACATTGTATGATTTTTAAGTAATTAATTTGCATTTAATGCATGACGTAAGTATTTGATCACCTACCAACCAGTCAGAATTCCAGCTCTCACGGAGGTTGGCTAACAAATATTTTATAAACTGAATAGGACAACTGTTTTTACACTCCATTAAACTTTTTAGTCAGATCATACTGCAGCAAACTAAAGTTACTCCTTATCTTGTGTCAAGACTCTTTCTTGCGTTCATTCCTTTCTCTCACTTTCTCTTTTCTGTACTTGGCTAGCAGGAGTCTCTCCCACTGCAGTGCTGCTTGGCTTGTGCTCACAGTGATAATGACTGCTGTGTTAAGGGGGTTTCAAATGCACTGAAGTCTAACTCGCCTTTATAGCCTCACAATACAGCAAAAGAACTTTCAAAACAAAGACTGAATTATGTCAATAGTACTTCTTGAATTCTGCACCAGACCGCCTTTTTTCTCATGTAGTCTCATGTGTCTGTGTTTAATATAAATTCTTTAGTGGTTTGCTTTTAGCTCTGGATGGTAGTAATTTGGTCTATGTGTACTGCGTTACTATCCTGTTTGCACACAGTTCAGACTCAAGATCTGATTGGTGTCTTTTTCCTTCTAGTGTCTGTGATGGAAACACAAACAGAGAAAGGATCCCATCAGTCAATGTCATGTAGAGTTCAAGGAGGACACTCTGAGCTACATGGAGAAACTCCTCCTGAAAAAGCACCGCAGGTTAGCACCTGACACTTCACACTTTATAACCAAACAGACACAAATTGGATATAAGAGCATTATAAGCTTAATTTATCTTCCCAGGCCCCAATTAAAGCCTATTTAAGATCAGTTAATGACTTATGGCTGCTAATTACACAGCCTCACCTTTAAGTTGCTCCACCACCGAGTCGCTGAATTTTTCTGCTGAGCTAATCGGCCCAAAACACATTTGTGGTATTGTTTAATTTGTAAAATGATCCTTAAACACACCATCACTGTTCCAAAACCTGCACACTCTAAGATGGCTTATTTTGGGATTATAGGGCAGCATTTATAGAGAATGCCATCCCAGATTGCATTGCGACCTGCTCAATTAAATAATAATTCAAAATGAGCAAAGTGAGAGAGAAATGTAATTTTAGTGTAATTGAAACATTTAAAATGACGCAGAAATAAAATATAAATATTAGATGAAATGCATACACTTAGAAAAAAGGTACCTTAATTGAAGTACTAAAACTACTAAAGGTGAAATAAAAATAAATGAAGCTAAATGGACGCTAAAAAACTGACAAAAGCACATAAAAATTAAAATGTATAAAATAATATAAAAACAAAAAGCCCATTCCAAATATTAAGTAAGGAATAATTGACGACAGGCCGTTGAATTATTAGAAAAATAATGCACACCCGAGGTGGTCATGCGGTCACGACGCGAAGCGGAGTGGCCGTTACACCTCGGGTGTGCATTATTTTCGGATAATTCAACGGCCTGAAGTCAATTATTCCGCTTATACTACAGTTACCACACCTCAAAACATTGTTCAGATGATTCATATCAAGACGTTTGTCAAGTTTTTGACATTAAAGCGCTCTTGTATGTAGGACTAATTTCTTACGCATCTAATCCCATGCCTCCGTTGCTAATTCCAAAACGTCATTTTAGAGGTAGTAACGGAGGTTTGAGCCACTGATAGCAGACTAATGTAATGATGGGGGCCACACTTACAATTCGTTGAAATATTCGAAGACCGACTGTTTCCATCGACTGTAGCCTAGTAGCAGGTCTTATATCTGAGTGAACACAGACTGAACGCGCTGCTCTGCTGAACGCGCGTTTGGGCGCATGATCAGTCCTATTAAATTACATTCATAACTGGCATAGGCCTAAACTAGTCTGTCCCGGCTTTATGCAGTTATTAATGCAGTTATTAGAGAGAGAGAGACGTTGAAATAATGAGACAGAAAAGCATGTGCGTCAATATTAATATTATCATTATTATTTATTTATTTATTTATTAATACTTCGTTTTAATTAATTCGTTCATTATTGTTTTCTATAATTGACAGTAGATAACCCAATAAATGAAAAACACAAAGCCCTTTTAACAAGTAAGCCTATCAATAATTATTTATTTGTTATATTATCTGGAATAATTACGAAAATCCGTGCAGCAGGACTATTCATTTATTTATATATTCAGTTTAATTTTCTATTTAGCCTATTATAGATAGGACTATACTTTATTTATTAAAATTAAACTGTATGTGTACGTTGATTGTGAAGTTAGACAACGAATATTTCAGATCAAGCGCATGGGGCTGCATGTCTTCTCTTGTTATGAATTGAATCCTATTTTCCGTTAACTATGCGCAGTGATATGGAACTGTAATGCGGTTCAAACTTGCCTGAAACTACTTTAGCCGTGCGTTTCCCTGAAAATAATGCACACCTTTAGAACGCTCTCAACCAATCAGAATCAAGCATTCAACAGCCCTGTAGTATAAAAGACAATAAAAAGTATGCAAATAATACTAAAATAACACTGTGTAGAATGTTCCAGATCAGTCATTTACACAATCCATTCAGTTAGGGTGATTCTTGAAGACTACTACCAATTCAGGCAGCACACTAAGTTTTGAAACAGAGCCAATAAACAGTATGTCTTCCCCAAACGATTGCAGAATGTCCCCTACTAAATGAGAAAGCCTGACAAAAGCACGCAAAACACTTAAATACAGTCTTTGTAAACCCTCCTAAGCGCTTTCTGAACCGCATCTCCAGCTTCTGGAGTGTTATGGTATCTGTGGCAGCGGTGGTATTTGCAGTCGGCTGTTCAAGAAGGGTCTAATTGTGAATCCATTAAATTGCCTTCTTTTGAGGCCTGGTGTGTGAAGATCACAGAACAGGAAGCTGGATTTTGAGAGCGAGCGTGTGTGTTTGTTCGGTTTCTGTGGGAGGAGGGCAGACGTGTGGCCCAGGGCTGCTGCACACACTCTGGAGGAATGGAGTGTGTGATCGGGGGTGCTCAATGCCTTCATACACTCACAAACAAACAAACACTGCAGACACACACAATGAGGAAAGCAGTTTGTCTGCTGAGGCAGCATGAGTTGGCTTCAGGAAAGGAAACAAGAGCACAGAGATAGAGAGAGAGACTTGTTTGGGAAACAGGAGGGCTGATGGCTTTTTTGCTAATGCATTTGTATGGTAAATCACAGGTAAAAGGAAAGAAAAGGTTTAAAGGACTAAACCTGTGGGTCAGGGGAATCTGGCTAAGCTGAGATTTTTACTAACAGGAAGTCTGGGTCATCAACTTCCTTCAGCTGGTTTAATTTGTTATCGGATTTAAATGATGTCTCTTTCCTTGTATGCACTGTTGCATTCACATTTAACTTCATAATGTGATGTGGTAGGAGTACAAATATAGTGCATATATATATATATATATATATATATATAGATTTTTTTTTTATGATTGCTCATTTAGGAGTTAATAGCAGACCACACAATCAGAGATGAACTGGAACTACTTAAGTACTGTACTTACTAAAATGCTGTATCTGTACTCTACTAGAGTATTGTTTTTTTCTCATACTTCTACTTTTACTTTAGATAGATATTTTCGATGAATTTAATACTTCTACTTCGATATTTTTTTAATGTTCTGCTAGTTACTCGTTACAATTATAAATTTTTAACGAATCAGTTCATGGCAATCACATGCCAGTTTTATAGGGTAATGGTATTGATTAGACACACATTGACAACTAATGCAGGGGTTGTCCTGCAATGACATTTTTTCAGCGCCCGCCAAAGCAAATTTGTATCCCGCCAAAGCTCCTTATTTGATTGCTACACTGTAAAAAATAAATAGTAAAAAATAAATAAAAAAGTAAATACTAGTGAAAAAAAAAACAATGTAATTTACTTGAAAAAGTTAGTTCAGGCAAGAATTTAAAAAACTAAGTAAATTCCATATCAGTACTTAATTCAAGCGAGTAGAAATGAAAGTGTAAATATCAACTCAATAAAATTAAGTAAAAATTACTCAACTTTTTCTGATACTGGGGTTCCCATCATGCACTGGACCTTGAATAATTAATGAGGCTCATTTTTCACTGGTTTCCAGCTGTATTTACACTTATTTATCATTGATTTTTGTTGTCAGTATTAGTAACTTGCCATTTTGTGACATTTCGAGTAAATTTTTTGCTCAAAATGACACATTCAAACACAAAACGACCCATCAAATGTTACCGCATTGTGTATTGTCTGCCAAGTATTGAGGTGTTTGCATTCACATGATGTTTAACATCTGACATGATTACTTAGATGATCTAAGTAATCATTACTTAGATGATCTAAGTAAAGCACATACTCTAAAAGACTAATCAAATTTAAGATTATTGTTTTTGTGAAATGTAATACAAAGGCAAAGGAAATCGATATTAATCAACCTTTTACTAGCCGAGTTAAAATTACTTATTTTTTGTAAAGTTTACTTAATTCCATATTCCAAGTAAATTTACCTTAAAGATTTCTAATTAAAGCTACTGATGAATATGTTTAGGTTTTTACTTGGCAAATCTTTGTAAATTTACTAGCATTTTCTGAGTGAGATAGTTTAGCAAGCATTTTTCAAGTAAATCCTACTCCAATTTTTTTACACTGTAGTTCAAACTTTTGACTGCTTTCTTTAATAATTACATGACACAATACTTGTACTTTTACTTTTAGTACTTAAGTAGTGAATTTTTAAATAAACTACTTGCAATACTTAAGTAGAAAAAATGTTGAATACTTCAGTACTTCTACTTAAGTGTGGTGCTTAAAGAGCACTTCAACTTCTACTCAAGTCACTTTTTTGATAGAGCACTTGTACTTTTACTCAAGTCCGGGTTTCTAGTACTTTATACATCTCTGCACACAATATACACAGAGATATAGAGCTGTTGATTTCAGATGCTTTTTTTAAAGCGCGCTGCAGACTAACAGCAGCAAGTTCATTGGCTGCTAATGAAACAGCAACCAATCAGCTGTGCTATTTAGATAACGATGTGATTGCCAGCAAATTAAGTCAAGGACCCATCAGCCTGCACCATTTAGAGTTTCATGACATTTGTATTAAACTTTGCATTACACGGCGAAAACAACATTGGTAATAATAAGAAATGTAATTTATGGACAATTAGTGCGAAAGATTCAGCTTTGCCATCACAGAAATAAATTGCTAAAAAAATATATAAAATTACAAAACAGTTATATTAAAGGGATAGTTTGGGCCAAAAATTATATTTAACACATGCATTACTCACCCTCAAGCCGTTCGAGATGCATATGTCAATTTTGTTTCAGACGGAACACATTTTCAGTTATTTTAGAAAATGTCTTAAGACCCTTCAGTGGATATAATGTGAAGAAATTGGGTCCAGCTCCTTCAAGTCCCAAAAATGTGCATAAATCCTTCACAAAAGTCATCCATCAAGCTCCAGAGTGATAAACGAAGGCCTACGCTATGTACGCCGACTTCCATCACCCGTGATGTGACGTGCGATCGATTGCCGGAAGTCAGATATTTTCATTTATAAAGTTTTAAATATGTATATTTTTATGACAATACCGCATGGATTACCCTCAGAAGGCCTTTGTTTATCACCCTGGAGCTTGATGGATGACTTTTGTAAAGGATTTATGCAAATTTTTGGGACTTGGAGGAGCTGGACCCCATTTCTTTTCACATTATATCCACTGAAGGTGTCTAAGAACATTTTCTAAAATAACTGAAAATGTGTTCGTTCTGAAAGCTAAGATTGACATGCATCTCAAACAGCTTGAGGTGAGTGATGCATGAGTTTAAATATCATTTTTGGCCAGAATCTATCCCTTTAAATTGTTATAATATTTCACAATATTACTGTTTTTACTTGAATTTTTGATAAATAAATGCAGCCTTGGTGAGCATAAGAGACATTTAAAAATCTTACCGACCCCCAACTTTTGAATAGTAGTGTAAACTGTACAGTATATTGTTTAATAGTGGTTTTAATCCTTAAAACAATGTGTTCATGTTGAATTTATAGTAATTTTACTGTTATCATAGTTATTATTCAAATTATTAGTAGTATATGGTGTAAGTTCAGACATCATATCTTATCAAAATTTATTTTATTTCAAGGATGTTTATTTATACTGGAATAATGAAAATATTACGACAATTATTTAATATTTTTCATATTCATAAATCATATTATGTCATAAGTTACTCTATTGAAGGGTGTTTAGTGTCAATAAATTACTAACAAACTCTATTTGGAGAAGATGATCCAAAACTGGCCTAATTTTACAGACTGAATAACACTGACAAGGTGACTACCAGAGAGCCTCCCAACTAGCTGTTTTTCAAAATGTGTAGTTATATATGTAGTTTAAAAAAATAATGTAGGGCTGGGCTTGATACATCATGCAGGAATGGATTTGATCATGGAAATTGAAAAGAAGTGAAACATGTCAGGCTATTGCATTATTGGGTATTGGAATATTTTTCCCTATTGTCGACTTTTTTTTTTCTAGGAGCTGCGTAAGCTATTTAATAAAGTGCTGTGCTGCTGCTGAAATGTTGTTTATTTATAGTTGAGGAAACGGAGACTGATTAATTATCTTAAAATTTCTGAGTGTGATTTACTGGGACAGCATTATTTTCTCTCCCTCAGAGGACAAATTGAAGAGTTTCAGCCCCGGTCTGTCAGTTCCAATTCCAGCCAGAGCCACCCACACCTTCACCTGCAGAGACGGATGAACTTAGCCGACAACTGACAGGTGTGACCTGTTTCATCACACACACACACATTTTTTTCTTTTCTGGCAAGCACTTAATAATGATTAGGGGGGAGGGGGGGGGTGTTGACTGTTTTTTTTTTCTTTGCATGATTGTATTTATGGGGTGCAATATAACATGTATTTGTGTTTTTTCTTTTTTTAAAACCGTATTTTTCATAAACTTCACCTTTATTGTCAGCCACGCTCTCCTCTGTCCCCTGAACGAGCGGTTCACTTCCTGATTCTATGAAAACACTCCCTCTGAAACACGTAGTGAGCTCAGATTGGTTAGTTTGGCCTGGTGTGTTGTGATTGGCTAAACTGTCGCTCACGTTGTTCCGAAAGATTAACGCCCATTACCTTTACAGGGTGAAACTGGCAATGTCATGAGGTCCGGTCCAGATGTAAATATGTGTCGAACTGCAGTATCAGTTTCAGGAAGAATCAGACCGAGAAAGCTGCAAATGAAGAGAGTCAAACAGAACGTCACCACACACGGCTCTTACTAAACGTTTCTGAATGATAATTTGCTACATTTTTAACTTTATACACGTTTGTTTTACACAATAACATCTGACTGGCAACAATAGCAACTGACTGGCTACTAATGTTATACTCAAACAGCATTGGCATGTTTACGATTATTAAGTTCCGCGTCTAGGGAGAATGTGATTCACCTACGAGGCGTAAATAAAGATATTGGGTTGTTGAAAATGAAATCCCAGAAACGTGTCAGCTCCGGTAGGGAATCAAAACCTCATGCACAAAACTTTAAAAAAATTAAAGAATAACAAGTGAAATAAAGAGCAAATCTTCAGGGTGTCCAAAAGGCCAAAATAACAAACAAAACAAATAATGGAATAAATAATAATGGAAATAAATAATCTAATTCAATATCAAAAGAAAATACATTGATCTTACCTAACTCCCTGCTCAAAAACAGAGGTTAAACAAGTTCGAAATAAACAAGGCAGGACACCCCTACACGCTCCACATTGTTAAGATGGTTTAAACATCGAGAACAGGGAAGATTGTCACCAGACACATATTCAGTATACTAATTAAAGTCTATAATACAATATTTGAATCATCGGCCGGAAGGAGGGATTCCGGAGCTCTCAACCCACGTGCGCCGAACCAACAATGAGCTCCCCGATGAATGGCAGCAGCGTCCTTTTAAAGACCACGCCCCAGCTAGACAACCAATGGTGGCTTACAACCCCAGATTACTTCACCTGTTCAGAAATTAAGCAACAAGAAAGAAAGAGAAGGGGAAAATTAAAGAAAACGAACAAAGCAATAAAACAACTAATCACAGGTCGTAACAATGTTCTTGATAAAATCGAAGATAACGTCATAAAGCAAATATACATGAAAAATACGTTTAAAACATTAGTACTTATAGAAAATTCAGGTCCATAATATTTGTACGCCTTTGTCGTAGACACAAAATAGCATAGTCTGACTAGTAGTGGCTAAAGCCAGCGCTGGCATTTGAAAAAAATAAAACACAAGGCTACGTCTTGAATTATACATGCAAATACATTTAAAATGATTAAGTCCTAGCCTACTTACAGATTGTGGCACAACAACTGCTGACTCTGGTTTTAAAGTCGGAACTGCTTCATGTTTTAGTAACAGTTTCTTGTTGAATCCGGATGTTGAACTTGCTAGATTGCGATCGTTATTTTCAGGAACATAATCAAACATAAATTGTATCCATTGTTGAGGAAGAATAGCGTCCATGGGAAGCCCGAACACAGAAGACCTGACAGCTGCATGAACAACACACTCGACGAGTCGACGTGCCTCAGAAATATGCACATTGCGCATGCCATTTTCTGCATATTCTGAGGGAGGGGTTGATGCAAATGTGTAGGTTAGTGACGTACCATAACCCAGCTGTAGTCCCAATCGAGTCGTTTTTGTAGGCAATTACACTTCCTGATTTTTAAAAGACGATATCTCTGCTTACATTGAACTTTCAGCTCTGCAACTTTGCATATACTGTTCATGCACCAACAGCAACATTACACACTATTTAAAATGAAAGAAAGTGAAATCGCAGTCAACCCCCCCTTTAATTATGCAATTGTGTTAGTTTAAAAACGAAATATGCAATTTGTCGCTGGAAACACGTCGTATCATATCTGGTTTGGACGAAGAGTGATGAGTAGTGGGTTACTGGTCATGCACATGCCAGCAGGTTCGATTCACAAAGACCCATATAACTGCACTCTCTCCAAAAAGTTGGAGAAATGAGCTGTGAGAGTCACTGCGGAGGGCAGCTCTCTTCTCACAGCCGGCAGCTCGGATCCATCACTGTGTCCCTGAAGGGTAATCACACAGCTCTCATTACACTGGAGGGAGGGCGATCATCTGACAGAGCACTCCGACAGCTGATTGAGAGAAGTTTCTAGGTGCTGCTGGGAGGCCAGTTGATCACAGCTGTCAAAGATCTGACCACCTTCAGCTTTTCCCAAACAGCCCCGTGATGAGCGCCGTCTCTCTTCATCTGCACCAGCCCGAGTCTGACGCATCTTTCTAAAGCCCACATCCCTGATGCTCACGCCCCAAAACACTTTTCAGTCACTTTTCACTTTTTTAAATGCAAAGGCGTTATTATGGGCATTCGTCTGATTTGTGTTTGAATAGCTGGTTACCTGTTTAGTTCTGCTGACAGCTTGTCTTGACGCACCCTACATTTAAAGACAAAAAAATGACATTTGCAAAGCATTTCACTTCTGTAATGTGACATTTTTCTGACTGCAGCGTAATATGCAGTTTATATGGCAAGAATTTTGAGAAGATCATTAAGGAATTGTTTTTTTTTTAATATTGTTTCCCCTCTTGCTGCCTTGTTTTACACAAGCAGAAAAAAAATATTTTCAAAAGTGGACAGTTGATTATACGTTTAAAATCAGTACGATTTAATGAGTCTTATGCTTACCAAGGCTGCATTAATTTTATCTATACTACATTTTATTTTCAGTATACATACTCAATTTTTTGACAGTAAAAAGAGTCATATTGTGAAAATATTATTACAAGTTTAAAATAATTGTTTTTTTATTAATTTTTTATTTAAAAAAATGTCATCTCACTGATTCCGAACTTTTGAATGGTAGTGTATTTTGAAGAAATAATCTGAAAACAATTACTTTCTGTAAATAATATGAATTTCAGTACAAAACAAAAGTTTTACAGGGCATAAGACACAAATAATACTCAAATAGACTCCAATATAATGCAGAAATGTAACATTTTTAATGTAATAGTTAATGTAATAGTTTTCTGCAGTAATAGTAAATAATGATAGATATTCTGATATGAAATGCCTATTTTACACTATCCAATCAAGTCCTGCCCTTCTCCCCATTGAAAACTGGTTCATGAATCTTCACAAAGTCATGTGTTCTTAGCTGATTATCTCACTCTGTATTATGAATAAATACACACATTTACAACAATAATTGAACTGATTTCATTTATTTCAACGTTAAATCTGTTTTACTGCTTCTGATTTGCAGCAGGAGCGGATGGAGTTGCACAAATACTTGAACTCTCTCTTCGCAATTGGTCTTGCTGAGGATGCTAAAGTGGACAGCCCTGCAGAATCCTGTTTGAGCATCGTAGAGTTAGATGAGGTAATTATGAGCTCCACCACCCAGTCTTTGTAATGGACTGCTGGACGATGGCCAGCGAATGATTCCTCATTGCTGTTTCCATGCACTTCATTCTGTATTTTCCCATTTCTCCTGTGTAATTTTTTTGTTGTTGTTGCTTAAATTTTCCAGATGGATGGAGAACTCTATAACATACAAGTCCTTTGAAGTCAAGCAGGAAAATAAGAGCAAAATGTAAGAAACAAAAATCAAGGTGAAAAACTGCGACTTTTTGAAAGGAAATGACAGAAAAGTTCACAGTAGGACTGTCATCTTAAAGCAAGAATATGATTGAAGAAGTTGTTTTTTCTTAAATCAGTCATGTTGACATTTGTATTAGCCACAACTACCAAGGTAGACCTAAAATAAGGCTGCTAACTGTGGCAGTAGGTTTCAGACTAGTTAGATGCTATATGTCTGTTTTTCTTCCAAAAGGTTTGCGGCTGTTGAAAATGAAGATTTATCTGGAGGAGGAGAATGTTCTGTTTTGACTTCCACACCATCCTTCTCGCGATGATCCAAAGGATTGTTCTGGGAAAGTAATTCTGAGCTTAATATGAATTCTTCTCATCAGACGTGGCCATACGTCACAAGAGACTGAGAAATGTACGTCATCATTGCAAAGATCAGAAAGCTGTTCTCTACTTCAAATGAGGCTTCTGAGATCACAGCACCTTTCGACTATCCCTTGGAGAACCATTTCTGTCGAATTTCACGAAGAGGAGAGCCAGAAAGTAAAAATGAGTGACTCTCCAAAACTCAAGTCCACGGACAAGGTTTTCTACAGCACAACAGGACAAACCCTTAGAGCTACTTCCAACGTCATCTCCTTTACTTCCAAATACCAAATTGAATCAAACTTCTTCAAACTCTGAGGACTATATTTCCATTGTCAGCCCCTCTCCTCCTGGAGTACCATTTGCCAGGCCTTCTCAATGTCATTCTCCTGCATTTTTTCTCATCCCTAAACAAAGTCCAAAACCTCCAGACTCTCCCTTCCCCAAGGCCTAAACCTGTATCCTCTCCAATCAACCCAATCCAGATCTAGACTTGCTCATTCAACACCAGATTCTGAAACGAAATTAACTCAACTTTCTCCAGAGAGTGCCATCACTTCCCCAATTACTGCAATTCCTTCATTAAGGCAGTTATTTCGAGAATCATCACAATTTTCTTTAGTTTCAGATAGTCTAGATAGTGGTACACCTTCTAGGGGTGTCCATGAGTCCATTGAATCCTCTCATACGGATGAGCACCATTCAACCCTGCCCTCCAAGTGGTTAGAGGGCTCACGAAGGTCACACAAAACTACACTGCTCTCCCTACAGCTGAGCATGTCAGGTTAGTATAACTTTCTACTGGTAGATTTTTATTAAAGTTGACATTAGGGGTGTAATGGTACACAAAAATACAGGTTCGAGTCACGTGCCTACGATTTTAAAGTCACAAGGTTCGGTACATTTTCGATACAGCAAAAAGAAGAAATGCCAGAGAAATTTCCTATTTGTTTAAAGAGAAAATATATTTTCAAATAAGTGTGAGTTTTCCTAGATCTTCGAAACTTTCAGGTTTATAAATGGGGGTCATCTTTGAAGGATGAACGAATAATGTTTTGGTCATTACATTAAAAATAACATTTAAATATATATTTATTTATATAATATTTGAATTTTGAAGTGCTGGAAAAAGATGTGTGAAGTACTTGAAAGCATTTCACCATTCCAGCCAAACTGGTTCCAGTTAAGTGTTACTATATTAAATCCATGGTGAATGTTGCTGGTCTGTGGATGAATCTTCAGCGGTGTGTTAACAGTGTTGCTTGATCGAGATCGGCTCGCGCTGCACAGATCTTGCTGGTCTGAACTGATAAACGATCCGTGAAGCACATAATGAGTAGCCGCACTTTCGTTCTGCTTTCATTCGCTTGCCATTTGATGTTGCCCAACGTTGTGTTGGCCGGGCCAGGCACGGAATTTTGCCGGCAGGAAAAATATCTAAGCAATCGTTTGGTTTGTATGCGTCCGAACGAAAAGAAAGCCTCGAACCAAAACGGTTCAGATACGAATACATGTACCGTTACACCCTTAGTTGACATTGATAGCAGTGTATAATTGCAGTTTAGTTTTCTCTTGTGCTTTAGCCACTGTTTATAATTATCCTGCAAATCTGTTTGTATGCAATGAAGAATACTTTCCTATGTAATTATTAGTGAGTTAAATACATTTAAAAGCAATAAGCTTTTGAATCTGCATGCTCCAATGATTTTTGGACAAAAATGTGCAAGGCCTTTACTATTTAAAGCTTACACTGTGTTCAAAAATATATGTGCTCATTAATGTATATTTACTTTCGTCTCAAGTAATAAAGTATTCTCGTGAGTGTATAATATGCCATTGAAAATACATACAGGTAAAGGGTTCTAATGTCGGTCGCTATGTTGCCCCTCCATCTTGAAAGTACATTAGCCAAAGAGGGACATACCTGTTAATTCAAGCTTCGCCTTTCGCATTTACGTTTGAGTTAACACTCATGGACGAAGATCGAACTGGAAGCCATGTTAATATTGGACTACATTGGCACTGTAGGAGTTAAAACAAAATCGGAATTGAGAGGAACAGAAACTAATATTCACTGGATGGTCATATACCTTTTCACCGTTAGATGGGGTAAAAATCACACAGTGTAGATTTAACGATTGCAAAATCACTGTAACAAACATTGGTTTAAAAAAAAAACCTGCAACAATATGATAAATGACACCACTGCATAAAAAATCATTTGATACATAATTTCAAATAATTATTTCAGTAACTAGATCAGAAAAGTTAATCAAGAAAAACTTTAAAACTAGTTGAAAAGTTTTAAAGTAGTTTTGAAAGCTTGAGTTTAGTTGCTAAGAATGAGAAGAGCATGGTGTGAGAAGAAGAGACATGAAAATAGCACAGCTTTGATGGAAATCAGATATTTTATTGTATAAAATGTTTTAAAGTTAAATCCATGATTGACCAAGCTGAATCAAATATTCAACAAACATTGAAAAATTCTTTATAAATGTACAAGAACCTGATTTCCAGCATCCCTTGGGGTCCAGTACATCTGCATCAGAGAGTAATGAATATGAGAAAACACCAGTGTAGACATCACCCTTCATTCACACAGCGGTTGTTTCTGCAGTATTTGCTGACTAGCAGAGTGATGGAAACTTCAAGCTGTGTAGGATAAACATTATTAATGCAGGAGGCAGGAGATGGGAAGCAGGGAAGAGAAACACACAAGCTCTGCTAGACCATGTCCAGGCGGCTCACTGCGAGCATTAGATAAGGGCACATGTTTGCATTCTCACTGCCGGCCTCCTGCTGGAACGTCTCTTCTCTGTCTCCTCCTGTCCTCATGGTTTCTCTCACTATTTGTCACTGATCAGATTCAGAAGAGGAAATGACAGGTGAAGATGATTGCCTGGTGCCCAGTGAGGAAGACTCATCTGATGAAGAACTGAAACAAATCATAGTTTCAGAAGAACAAAAGAATGTTTCCAATCCGTGTTCCACCACTACCTCTCCAACGGACTCTCATTTCTCTTTCCCAAGCCTCTCAAAGTCAGAGCACGGCAGCACAGAGCCAGTTCTTGTTACAGGATTTTCACAGGTGAACCTCAGTTACCTTCAAAACTATTTAAAACAGTTAGACAACAATTCCAAAGGTTGTGGTTGGTAAGATATAAATAATTTTTGGTTTAAGTCTCTTATGAAATCTCATGTACAGTCTGTTGGATTCAGTGTGAATTGGCCTTTAGAAGAGAGTATGAGAACTATACAAATAATTATGTTGTTCATATTGGAATAGTTTTGAAGTTCAGATACCAAAGACTAAATCAATTACATATTACTTCTGTGTAATTTAATTGCAAGCTGTGTGAGATAATAGACAAGAAAAAGCACCAACTACTCTCAGAAAGTCACTCAGCTGATGAGGGATGAGAGGAAACAGAGCTATAAAGTCTGCTGCAAATGGACTATCAGAGTTTAATGGTGTAAGAGAGAGAGAGCAAAGAAAAATGTATTATAGTAAACACCTGAAATTAATTGTCTGATCAGAAAGTGTCTTTATCACTGCTCTATTGTCTGAAGACCAGAAAATTTGTACTTTAACTACCACCCGCTGATTCTTTTCTCCACTACTTAATCTTCCGTTTAAAGGACACCTAAAACAAAAAAAAATGTTTCTCATTTTCTTTCAGTTTTCATTTTGTGTGTGTGTATATATATGTATACACATACATACACACAAACTGAAAAAATTTGCAAATCTACCTGAAAAATAATGCGCAAGTGTACCTAGGACAAAGGCTGTTTTATGCGCAAAGGGTGGTCTCAACAAATATTGATTTGGACATTCTTTAATTTGGATCTGTGTAAATGGGTATTATTTTGACAATGATGTCATCTGTATGCAGAAAACTCAAAGGAAAAACGTCTCCATATATATTGTTAAGCATATTGTTGTCGTGTAAACATACCCTTAGTTACACTCAAAGTAGATTGGCCTCCTTTAGGAACAAGGAAACATATGTAACCTGACATTAGGAATATAGCTGGTGAATATATTGAGAATGAGTTGACGTCATTGTACAAAGCCCGTCCCCTCTCCGCCATGTTGGTTGGATTCGCACAGGCAAAACAGTATTGTTTACGTGTGTTTTTAGCTCGGTAGTAGAGGAGATTCTCGACAATTCCGCACTGTTTTACCATGTCTGGAAGTCACTGCAGCGTTAAAAACTCCTCCAGTAACAAGCACACAAGACATATGGAAAACATAGGAACAATGGAATACAGTTTTTTAGGTTACTCGAAATGGACACAACATCAGGGAGAGTATCTGACAAGGAGACGCTGGATTGCATGGTTGGCTGATGCCTTTAGTATACGATTTTCACTGTTTGCTGTGCCTTAACGAACATACGCAAGTGTTGTTTGAGTGCCTTGTTCATTACTTTTTTATTTCTTTGAAATAAATGTTTGAAACAACTTGATATGGCTTAACAATATTTATTGAGAACTGAAATATATGTATATTTGGACAATATAAGTTTCATGGACAACATAAGTAATAATAATAAAATAATAATACTGTTATTAGTGCAAAAGAACAAATATCTTGATGCTGCTTCTCCAAATACAGCTGTTTTGCGCTTAGTGTGAGTTTGTTCCTGTAAGGTCCCTTTTCTTTCGCCTTATCTTTTTGCATTGCTTTACTTTCTTCCTTTTTCTCGTATTCTTAGATCCGTCTCTGTCCTGCCAAAATAATAAATGCGCGAAAATAATAAATGCGCGAAAATTAAAGAGCTCTGGAATGTTTAGTCGCGTCTCTGTGGGGTTCTAACATAGGGTTCTAAAGGCGTTGCCGTTGGTAACCGATAGCGTCTCCTACCATCATGGCCGACCGGCTCAGACCCCGCCCAAATCGGCACGTGACTCCTCATTCTCAATATGATGTATATTATGATGTTATTATGAACTAAATGGCTTTCTCCACTGACGTCTTTGTGTTCGATAACGTTGCTCAACTAAAAGGCTAATCATATTAATTACCATTATTTCCGTGCGACTTTGTGTGAAAGAGTGATACCATTGTGCAGCGTTTCTCCAAGTTGACTGAGTGGATCTCTGAGCTGGTGTGAGTGGAGGTGGGGCTAATTTGCATCTGCATAGATCTACGTATACTAAATTAGCAAGCGTATGGAGTTACATTCAAGCTATTTTAAGGCATTGAGATTTTCAATCTTTATCAAATGCATTTTTATACATTTCTAAAATACGTTAATAGGTAAATAAGTAACGCCACTGACCCATTTATGAGTAATGACTTTCTGACTGGTTTTGTGTATTCCAGCGACAGCAAATCCAGTCAGGGCAATACCACAAGATCTTGAAGGTTTCCTGCACGCTGGGGCTGTCCCCTGGAATCCAACAACACCAGTCCAGCTCCAGCAAAACACCCTAGAGAAGAGCAGAACTACATGGAGATTTCTCTCAAGTATGTACAGAAACAAAACAAAAGCTCTGTTCAAAACAAAGCAAACTATTGTTGATGATTAGAATGCAAGATACAGCCTTTTAAAATGTGAAATTATATAAAGTCAGTCAATCAGCTTGGAGCTTCTCATTTTGCGGAAGCTCCTGACATTTTGTGCGCAGTACACTTGAGACGGTTGGGTCAAGATGCCTCTACTCTTTATAGCATTCGTGGGAAACACAAAACATTAGCCATGTTTCCATCTACTTGTCAATCGAATTATCTGAAGTTCGGTAAAAAAACACATGCGAATAAAGCTGGTGAAAGTGTGTTTCCATCAAACGGCTTTAAAGCGAATAAAAACCTGTACGTAATGACGTCACATGCTGTTTTGCGATCAAATTGGTATATCGAATTGATTTGAGACATTTTAAGGTGTTTCCATTCATTTTCGCACTGAATCGAACAACATTCAAGCAAACTTTTGCGAACAAAGTTTTGTTAGACAAAACGGATCATGCCATCTACCAACAAATGATCAAGTATTTCACAAAGTTGAAGCCTAATAATGCTTACCGGTATGTGCCAGCTGATAGCGACATATGTAATGGGATAATGTGATATGTCGAGGGCGGTTGTTGAAGGGGTTGTATTCGCTATAACAACCGCCTCGCTATATATATTATCCTGCTTATTACATATAAATCAACCAAATAAATAAATAAATCAATAATTTGACACAAAATATTGACTTAAAAACGAGTTTATTGATTTAAAAACGAGTATTGCTTCTGCTAAAGAAAATAGTCTGTTCCGTCTCTGAACTGCGTCCATGGCAACGGTGTGTTATAGCAGCGCCGCAGTCTGTTAACCAGAAATAACAGACCACATTATACATTAGAACTCAACCAAGCCACGTAAAAACAAGCAAAACTAACCTAAGAAAACAACAACGCTATAAACATTGCTATGATGATGCCGATGCACGTAAATGCCCGACGACAGCGGAGGTGACTGTGGTGTGGGAACGACAGCGCTCCATCAGTTCTGGGAGATTGTGGTTCATAACCCTTTGGTTGAAGCTTTGTCCACTTACATCTGTCTTTGTTGACATCCGCCATGTGTGCGCAAACAGACTGGCCGGAAATGAACTCGTCTTCTGACGTGTTGCAACCATAAAAGGTCATAAAACGTAATCGCAATTCATTATTTATTCGGCAAATAACGTTTCCATCAGCTTTTATTGGCATTAGCCGTATATCGATAAGAGTAAAATCCGATGAGACCGATCGTATTTCATTTGAGTCGATTTTCATGAAATTTCATCGAATTTTACTGTTTCCATAAGGCATTTTTCATTCGATATCACTTAATTCAGATAAAAACGTGTCGAATGGAAACATGGCTATTGTCTTCCCTTCGATAAGATTTCAGTATAGTCAAGTTTTACTGTGCAAACAGCACACAATTCTGTATAAAGCCACAAAGAAGAGCTGAACTCACAGTAGATCATCTCCTCTTCACAGGAGCACAAGAGTACACTGAATATGAATTTTCATAATGACAGCGCTGTCTTCAGCTTAACATACCCATGATCTGATCCAGATCAGTGATTAACAACTTCATACTCAAGTCTGAATCTTCATAATGGATCAGATGTAATCTTAAAAATATGCACTAATGTTCAAACGTAAATAAAATTTGAAAAAAATAAATAAATAAAATTATTTATTAAAATGATTTGAACAGTAGTGTACAACTCCAAATCATGCTTCTAAAACAATACTTACTGCAAATCGAATACTAGGGGTCCTATCATACACCCGGCGAATGCAGCGCCAATCATGACGCAAGTGTTGTTTGCTAGTTCAGTCCAACGCAGTTATCATTTTCACCTCCTGTGCCATGTTGTTTAAATAGCAAATGCATTTGCACCTATTTATGCGCCCATGGGCTGCTGGTCTCAAAACGAGGTGTGTAAATGCGCATTGTTGGCATGTTGCTATTTTGAGGCAACTGAAATAGACTGTGCCATTGACCAACAAAAATCTGGCCTAAAGTCAATGATGCAATATTTTTTTGTTATTTTTTTTTGTTATAGAATCATGTGGGCCTATAGCGAGGTCCAACACACTCATACACTCTGCTTATTACACACACAGGATGACGCAGCAGCACACAAACTAGCAAAATATTAAAAATTAAAGGATAACAATGTGTAAGATTATTATTGTGCACATAAAGATATAGTGGAAATATTCCATCTATGTAAATAACAATCCGCCAAAGGCGCGAGCGCAACTTGGCTTTTAAGCAGGAATGGGAGATGCAGACTCTGGTTGTGCTCCATTTCATGCTAAGCCCAGAACACAACCATTACTCACGTAACAGAATCGGGGACAGAGCCCTTTTAAGAACCATTTTTTTCCCCATTCGTGAAAATATTAGCAAAAGTGGATCTTGGACACACCGCTAAGTCCCAATTGTGCCCTGGCACTTTTAATACGCTGAGATCGCCAACATAGGGCCCCTGGGTGTTAAAGTTAAAATCAGTTTTTAATGTTGTTTATATGTCTGATGTGTTTTTTTTTGGTTTTGTTTTTTTACTATGCTTTAAAGAAAAAATCATGCACACATTCATAAATCAGACACCAGTCTGGCGAATATTTCTCTTAGAACTGAAGTGATCTGATAGACAGTCTAAAAATGTGGTCTGAAATCGTTGTTTTACAACTGGGTTATGGTATTTTGTGTCTAGAACGCGTACAAACATGAATTTTGTATATGTACTAATGTTGTAAATGTATTTTTCATGTATATATGTTTTATGACATTATTTTCGATTTGATACGGAGAACGTAAACTTGCCAACGCTGTTTGAATATTAGTAGCCAGTCAGTTGCTATTGTTGCCAGTCAGATGCTATTGTGTAAAACAAACATGTAATAAAGTTAAAAAATGTAGCAAATTATCATTCAGAAACGTTTAGTAAGAGCCGTGTGTGGTGACGTTCTGTTTAACTCTCTTCATCGCGGCTTCTCGTTCTGATTCTGCCTCAAACTGATACTGCAGTTCGACACATATTTACATCTGGACCGGAGCTCATGACATATCCGTTTCGCCCTTAAAGGTAATGGGCGTTAATCTTCCGGACAACCGTGAGCGACAGTTTAGCCAATCACAACACACCGGCCCAAACTCAGCCAATCTGAGCCCACCGCCCGTTTCTGAGGGAGTGTTTTCATAGAATCAGGAAGTGAACCGCTCGTTCAGGGGACAGAGTGGCTGACAATAAAGGTGAAGTTTATGAAAAATAAGACTTAAAAAAAGAAAACCACAAATACATGTTATATTGCACCCCATAAACACAATCATGCAAAGAAAAAAAGCAGTCAACCCCCCCCCCCATTTTCGCACCTGAACTCGAACAACATTGAAGCAAACTTTTGCGAACAAAGTTTTGTTAGACAAAACGGATCATGCCATCTACCAACAAATGATTGTTTCTCCATAAACACAATCATGCAAAGAAAAAAAGCAGTCAACCCCCCCCCCCCCTTTAACTACTGCGAAGCAGGTGAGTCTCAAAAAATGCCAGGTTATTCCGGTATATTTTTAGTAGTGATCTGAAAAAATCAGGTAAATTTAGCAATATGGCGAGTGTATGATGTATTTTCATTGACTGTAAAAAATATGGACAAAGCGCTGTGACGTCACCCATAGACTCTCTGAAGAACAGGTTTGAGGCTGTTTATGGGAGGTATGGGCGGCGCCATACTGAAAAATCTTGGAAGATACAAAATACATAAGTTTCACAAAGGATACAGAGGTGGTATGGTGCGTCAGATCATGGCAGAGACGGTCAAATTTACTCGGTGCAGCCCGTTATCTAGCTGTCAATCAAAGTTAACCGCCCTTATTTGTCATACGTTTTATATCTAAATATGATCTAAACTAACGAGTTAAAAAAAATCACCCTCACAGCTGTCAGGCACTCGGAACATACTCAAAGATTACAATAAAAGTCAATGGGACCAAACTGTAAACATATGAATTTATGCCATGAAAATGGATATTTTAACATGACGTTATGGATATTTGCTCCTTTTGGGACCGCCCTCTCAGCGGATTTGAGATGTATTGCAGTTTTTCGCTCTTCCCGGGTAGGCTTCAGCTTTCAGATCACAATGTTGCCGCTTGTGTATATTACGAGTGATATGATGAACTATATGCCTTTCTCCACTGACGTTCTCAGTTGTTCAAAACGTTTTTGATGATTGTTAGAAGCCGGCTGTCTGACTCTTGCTGCGTTCACGTGCTATGGTAATTATGGTAAATACCAAAATCCGACGTGGAAAATGCACATGAACACCCCCTCATGTGGTATTTTCCACTGGGCAACTCGTAGAATATTTTGATGCACGAGTTGCCGAGATGAGATAACCTTTGAACTTTTCAAAATGGCAAGAGCAACGCGAGAGTCGTGAATGGTAAAAATATGTACTATTCATGGTCTAGATAGAAAATATACAGCATATTATTTACCGTTTGAGTTTTTATAAATCATTTTCTTGCTGTTGCAGATGACTTAAGCAATCTAAAATAGTTTTAGCTAAATAACAGGTCTGGATCTCCATCTTTTTACCAGATTACGACAACAAAAGCACTTGAACGCAACACACTGGTAAATACCAGTTCACAAGTGGAAAATATCCTATTTTCCATTGCACGTGAACGCAGCATCTAAGATGGCAAATGGGAACATTGTTTGTGTAACGTGAGCAACACATTATTAACTGTTTGATAACATAGTCAAGCAAAAGTCTAATCATATTAATTACTGTTACAGTATGTGTCCAACATTGTAAAGAGTGGTACTATTGTGCAGCATGTATTGAAGTTGGCCCAAGTGAATCTCTCCAGCTGGCTTGTGTGAGTGGAGGTGGGGCTAATTAGCATATTAATAAAGGCTTAACAGAGAAATATTAGTGTTTACAGTCAGGCTAATGGCTTCTCCAAGGTAGCACATTAACTCTGAGGAGCTAAAGGATAATTCCAGGAAATAATGAATGTATAAAAAAGAGGCATATTCTATACTCGTCTTTTAGCTAGCAGCTCTCTTCAATGGCCAATCCATCTAAGTATGGAATAATTGGGTATTCAAATAACACTCTCTGCACAGAATGCACTGTTAAGAGAGATGGCTGTGGTTTGTATAAGTGTGGTCATATATTATTGTTGGAACCACGTAAGAGCCACATTCCAAATGTCTTTTCTCAATTATTAGAAAACAAATGATGTATTCGTATTGGGTTGGCAAAAGTGAAGCATATATTTGGTTCATTGAGCTTCAAGGTTAATGAAAGTCCCTGTTTCAGTTCCGCCTCCTGTCATCTCTGTTTTCATTGGCTGATAAGTGTCTTCATTTTCCAGCAAAGTCTTTTCCTTTCTCATCGTTTTTTTTTCCTTCTCTGTCACAGTCGAGTTGTTTTTATCGGCCTGTCTGTGCATCTGTAATCCCTGACGCGCACTGACAGGAGCACTGGCCAGTCAGTTGGAAAAAGGCTTAATTACAGTGGGCGTTTAAGATGGCAATAGAGAGTCACACATGTTTAACCTTCAAACAGTCACTGTCTACAGTCATGCTGTTGGGTGTGTGTTGGGCCATGTGGTTTTCCCAGCTAAACTCAAGGTGGTAACCAATAGGTTAATGGTTAAAAGCTCACAAGGAGTGTCCCATTGTGTCCTTGAATCCTAAGTTAGATTAGTCCCTACTAAAAAGGAAGTGATACCAAAAACATCAAAAGCTTACAATGACTTCAGTCTTAGGGAGTTATCATGCTTCTTCGCTTTAGAACACATTTCTAAATAATTAGTAATTTACTTTTTTGAAGGATTTGGTTATATTTGATTACTGCTAGTGGATAGTCAGGTTACATTTACTTTAGAATCAATTATACATTGTGCATTACTCTCATTATTTATGAACCTGTAGTTCTAAGTAGTCCTTTGGGAGGTATGGAAAAATAGTAGTTACTGATTTCACTTTAGCTTATAATGAACTACCTCATTCAACTGAGCACTATTTCTACTAATTCGAAAATCAGAGATTAGTTAATAGTAGTTAGTAGTTAGAGTAGAAACCTCAATAGCTTCTTCTTCTTTAGGCATTATCAGCTATATTTCTTTTTATCCTCTTCTTTAGGATCCACAGTTCCAAGAAAATGTAGGCAAAATTGTATTTTCATTCAGCTGGTATTATGAAAGTTAATTATGTATTATTAGATTAAATATTACGAATAACATTTGCTAACAGTTGATTTTGGTAGTTCACAATCTACTTTGCAACTATATTCAACTACCAATCATTAGAGTAGTGGATCCTATGATTCACTTTGTAAGTGCTTGTTAACTTATTCTACTAACCCTAACTTAAAGGAGTAGTTCACTTCACAAAAAAGAAAAAAAACTTTTGCTGATAATTTACTCACTCCCATGTCATCCAAGATGTCCATGTCATTCTTTCTTCAGTCGAACAAGAAATTAAGGTTTTTGATGAAAACATTCCAGGATTTTTCTCCATATAATGGACTTTACTGGTAACGTAAAAGGTTCAAGGTCCAAAAGACAGTGCAAACTGCAGATTGTTCAAAGGATTTAAAATGATTCCAGACAGATGAATAAGGATCTTATCAGACGAACTAGATTGCTCATTCAAAAAAAAAACGGTTTACGATTTTGATAAGCTCAAATGGTTTCCTTGCTCTGTTCTGTGATACGCGTTCGAATATGACTCTCCTGTTCGAAACTCCTTTATCAAAATGCACCAATCTTTTTTTAATGAACCAAATGACACGAAAAATTATTTGTTCATTTTGATAAATGAGTTTGTACAGAGAGTCACGGACGGCTATGCACAGAACAGAGCAAGGCGGCCATTTGAGCTTGTAAAACTTAAACTTTTTTTTTTTTTTTAAATGAGCATTCGTCTTCGCTTGATGTCTTCGCCTGTTCATCCTCTGGAATCATTTAAAGTCCTTTCAAACAGTTTGCACTGAATCTGTCTTTTGGACCTTGAACCGTTTTGGTTTGCCAGTCACCGTGCATATATGGAGAAAATCCTGGAATATTTTCATTAAAATCCTTAATTTCTTTGCAACTGAATGCATCTTGGATGACATGAGGGTGAATAAATTATCAGCAAAAGTTTTTTGCGAACTGAAGTGAACTATTTCATTTAACAGTCTACTAATACTCTAATCAGAGTTATGAGTTTTTGCAAATTAATAAGAGTTAGTTGACATGTAGTTGCTAACAGTTATGTCTAAAGTAGACTATTCGTAAGTAAAGTGTAACCTAATTTTTACCTCAAGCTTAGTTGGTGACGAAGAGAAGTGAATGCAGAGGTGTGTGTGAGAGAGTTTTGCAAAAGAAGGGCCAACTTATATTTGCTGGCACAAAAATCCTTTCCATCTTTTTGTGTTTGTGTTAATGTGGTACTCTTTGCCTTCTGATGTTGAAGGTTACTCATTCAGGGTGAACATTTAGAGTTGTAATGCAGGGTAAAACATTGGCCTTCTAGTATACTGTATGTTCTGATCGTTGTTCACCCTGCAGTACATAATTAATGTTGTCTTGCTGTTTGTTTTCTTGTATCATTTTATTGGTACTGTAGTTGCAGGGCAGGGGTTCTGGAGATCCAGCAGCAGTCTTCAGCATCACGCAGATGAGGGGCTAAGTCACTGCGCTGGTGAACGGTGGACCCATCAGTAGCACGCCTCGTGCCGTTCACACCATGCCATGGCAGAATGTCATCACAGAGGCTGTGCTTCTCAGGTAAATAGTCTTCATTACTTGAACAACAATAGACGTGTGTAGAGATTTAATTTGATGTGAATGAAAAGGGGCTGCGAAAGAACAACTTTATTCTGTGACTTCATATTTTTTGTAGCCTGGATGCCAGCCCGAACTCCGCCCACAACATTTTTTGGATGGGAAGTTCGATCTGGACTCGATCCATTGAGAAGTAATTATGATCAGGCAAACAATGTTCGCGCCAATCAAATTGCCAGGGCGGGCTTTATACGATGATGGACAGATTGATCTGCAAGTAATCATCACGTTATCAACATTCCGCTGTCGCGTCTGTTGTAAAATAAATCGACAGCGCATTAATTTTAATTGACAAACAGAGAACTGCAATCAAGGCATTTGTCGATCGGAAAGATATTTTGCCGTCCTTCCCACATGATTCGGGAAAAGTGTAACTTATCAGCTGGCTCCGATGGTCACTAAGAAGATGTGTAATGAAAAGCCTGTGGTCGTTGTGGTTTCTGCTTTGGTCGCACTCATTGAGAAAGTAAGTAAAAGAAGCAACACTCGTTATTTAACTTCTAAAATAAGTAAGTTCTGTAGTTGAAAACTGCGCTATGCAAAGGAGTTGACTTACTGCGTTGCTCTGATTGGTTGTAGGTCTACCGACTATCCAATTGAGTGCAGAGTTGTTGTTTTTTCCTGGTTCGGTTACGACACGCCTCATAATCAAAGCTTAATGGAGCGGTCTCAGACTCATATTCTCAATATAGAATATGATTATGACGAAGTCAGGCTATATTTTTTGTGGAAACCATGATAATTTTTTTCAGGTTTCTTTGATGAATAGAACGTTCAAAAGAACAGCATTAATTTTAAATAGAAATCTGAAGAAAAAAATTACTTAGAAAAAATTATATTATATTAACAAGATGCTCGTATATAATTTTTAGCTCGTTTACCGGCAAACATTTGTTGCATACCAGACTGTTCACTTCATCGGAAGAAACGGCATAGGAAACGGAGGAGGTGAGGCGCTGGTCCTGGTGAGAGTGAAAAAATCCGCTGGAGAGACTTTGACAGATGTTCCGAGTTGTCGGTAGCAGATGACATCAGTCGCTGTTTATCATCAAGTAAACGCTACACTTCGTTCTCCCTTGCAGTAAGGCTTCTCTTCACTGTGTTTCCCAGGAGCATTCAAAATCAACGCTCTATTGCAGATCAGTGCGCACGAGATTTCGTGGAGGTGGTGTAAACTTTTATAATCTTAGGCTATGTTTACACGGAAACGATTATAAAGAGAAAACGCAAAAGTGGCGTTGCGCCATCACTTTCATTCTGCGTTTAGACGAGCGTTTTGTGTGGGAAATCCGTGTGCAAATGGTGACGGAAAAGTGTGTGAAATTCAATGTAGTATGCACTTCAGGTGGCTAGGAGTGCATGTTACAACAACACCAAGTCCACGCGCCTGCGTACAACCTTCACTGTCAAGCAGACTTTTGCGTTTTTACCGTTTACACGGGAACGCGGCGGTGGAGCGTTTTAAGATTTCCACTCTGGAGGGTGGTTTCACTTTTTTGCGTTTTAAGCCTCAAAAACGCCGTCGCCATGTAAACAAAAGTCACATCCAAAAAATATTTTTACGATTTCACCCGGAATCGTTCTCGTGTAAACAGGGCCTTAGAGCGCTGGAGTTTGTCTCAAAGCAGAGATTGTCTATCAACAACCCTCCAAATGTATCTACAACCAACAATCTGAAGATCGCTCTAATAAATGCCAGGTCCATCTCTAATAAGACCTTTATATTAAATGATTTTATCACATCTCGGAAGCTGTACTTCATGTTTGTGACTGAGACTTGGCTAAATCCTGATGATCTTGACTATTTATCTGAAACCTCTCCAAGTGACTAACTTTTTGAGTACTCCACGGACATCTGGTCGAGGGGTTGCTACTATATTTAATAATGGTTTCAAATGTCGCTTGTTAGAAGTACTGGATTATTCTAGTTTTGAGTTGCAGCTGGTTAACATAGATTTAAATTTTCCAGTAATTTGTGCCCTTATTTATAGACCCCGAAATATAACAAACTTCAAGAATTTTCAGAGTTTTTAACCATAATTGTACCGAGTTTTGAGAGGATGCTAATACTTGGTGATTTTAACTTGCATATCTGTTGTCCTAATCAGCCCATGGTAAAAGAGTTTCTACATCTTATTGAGTGATTTAATTTTAACCAATTAGTCTCAAGTCCTACCCATAAACTTGGGCATACTTTGGATTTGATTTTAACTCTGGGTGTTCGTGTCCTGAATATAAAGGTTGAGGATGCCTGTTTCTCCGATCATAATCCAGTTATTTTTAATATTTCAATTTCTAGTAGTTCCTTTTTAAATTATAAGCCTCTAGGCCGTTGTGTACGTTCTATAAAACCTTCAACAGTCAGTGAGTTTTCAAATGCTTATACATTATATTCAGAAATGCGAGCAACAGGGTCCCTATCTTTTGGGCTGGGTTTAAATGATACAGTGCCAATGTTTAATTCCATTTGTAAGGAAATTAATAATGATACCCGTTGTCTCTGACAAGTGTGGAGGAAAGCAGAGAGGAAATGGAAGAGAGATAAGCTGCAGGTGTCTTACAAAACAACGTGTGTTGTTTTTAATCGTGCTATACAAATAAATGTGATTTGATTTTGTTATATATAATTTTTTTGTCACATTTGATACATTTAATTCATCCTTGCTAAATTCATTTCTTTAAAAATAAATAAATAAAAATTACTTCCTTTTGACCCAAGGTTTGAAGAAGCGGAATCCCAAATGAGATTTAAGTGCAAGATTTTCAATAAATTTCTTATAATGCAATGCACAAACTACTTTTATGGTGCTTTTTCATTCTGTTTTAAGTTTGAAAGCCCTTGGTCACTGTCTGCTTCTATTGAATGGACAAGAACATTTATTTTTTGTGTGTTGTCAGAACTCAAACTGGTCTGGAATAAATGACGAAAAGACAGAATTTTTACTTTATTTGGCAAACTATCTCTTCAAGGAAAGGTATCACTCATATTAATCGCTTCCTTTGGTCTATTTACCTCATCTAGGCCCTTGTCATACACTAGAAAACAGTCTGAGTACAATAAAACCTTCAGCTCTACTCTTTCTTTTTCTTCTGTGTGCAGACTTAGTCCAGATTATAAAATGTTGAGCCTGTCTTATGTTATATCTTTGCCGTGACTAAACGATTATTTACAGAGAGCGTCTTCCAACCCTTCGGACACGGCGTTATGGCCAACGGGACATCAATGACATGGCTGTAGAATAGTCGCGCTAACCCTCAGCAATGGCATGATTTATTGGCTCACGCCCGTAATTAAAGCCAAGCTGATTCCTGAGCTTTTTGTGCCTGCACACACGGCTGAGGTTTCATAAAGAGATTACCGTGGGTTGCCGCATGCGGGAGTGCAGGGAATGCGTCCAGCGGTGCTCTCCCCAATCTCTCAGCTCAGCTCAGATCAGCTCAGCTAGCTAGCTCAGTTTATCAGTCTTGCTTTCTCTACCTCTCGACAAATCTTCCTCTCTGCCTCTCAGCTCATCACTCGCAGGTCTGCAGAGGAGGGAAAAATAATCTGTTTAACAGCATGACAGCTGTGATTTCAGCTGGTGCAAATCAAAGCGTCAGATATCCGTCCATGCTCTCTTGTCTGCCTTTCTCCTTCTCTCTCTCCCGTTCATTCTCTTTTTGTCTCGTATACTTGTGTCAGGTTAGACACGCTAGAATGAGCCTTGTGCATCGGGGGACACTCAAAGCCGTTGGCTCCCGAGTCCAAATCGTGGGAAGCGATATCAGCTAATACACAATCCCTGCAACAGTATGTCACCTGGGCATTTTAGTTGTGAACTACTGTTTTTTAGATAAATATTTTTAGGTGAATGGATAATTCTTGTTCACTTCTACACTACCATTCAAATGTTTGGGATCAGTAACATTCTTAAAAAAAAATACTTTTATTCAGCAAGAACACATTAAATTGATCAAAAGTGAAAGCAAAGACATTAAGGTGTGCCCAATCGGTCCAACGACAAGTTTCTGGTTTACTGCATGTAACTGTCTTTTCATTGTAGCAAAGTAATTTAATTCCATTTAAACTTTTATCTGACTCCATATCACTACCTCAAATTTAGTTCAGAATGCCCAACACATCTCATCCTTTGGCGTCATATAGGTGACACCATATGACATTTTGTCGAAATACTACGCACATGGCATCCTTTAGCGTCAATATGACACGACGCACTGTTATGGGTAGGTTTTGGTCTGGGTAGGGTCTGCGTCTCACATTGACGCTAAAGGATGCAAGTCACCTGTATGACGCCTTGGGTTCGCGCGTGTTATATTGATGCTAAAGGGTGCCATAGTATTTCGAAATGTCATATGGCCGTCAAGCCATTATGACGCCAAAGGATGAGAACGGACTTGAATGCCAGCTAGTTAGTGATCATATTAGGGCCCTACTGATCCGCAGAACGAAATCGCAGACGGAATCGCAAATCGGCCAATAAATGCGGAATCTAGTGTTAACGCGGAATTTCCGTGTATTTTTACATAATTTGGTTTGAAATTCTGTTTTTATGTGGGAGATGAACGCATGTCTGGTGAAAAATGCAGACCGAGGGAAGCAAATCTGGGCGACACAAACCCCTCAACTCGTCATTTCAGCTCCAATGATCGAGATCAAAACAATGAAAGCACTGGCGAAGCGGCTCTTCCAGCGGCTCTGCTTTCGTTGGCAAAAGTTAACAAACTCGATGCTATAAGCTGTCAGTGCCGAGCCGTTCGCACGTGACTTATTCAGTGTTTCCCACACATTGGCTAATTCTGGCCGCCACATACTGCGTTTCGGTTTTTAACACTATTTAAAACACGCAGCGTATTCTTTTCATTTTGTATTTCCCTGCTCTCCCTCCGTCTCTCTCTCACTCGCACGCACACACACACATACACACAACAGTGCACATCGCGTCTGTCTATGAGGCGCCGGACTGGACAAAAGCAAAGCGAACTCCGTAGAGACAGAGTGTGACTTTATTTAAACTTATATAAACGAATATAATTTATATTACTGGACAGTTTAAAGCTCATAACTATATTTTGTTGTTACTTGAATAGTGCAGTGTTATGTTGCATCATGCAGTATTTGTCCTGAAAAGGCTACCGAGTAAATGTCTGTATTACCTCATTAAATTTAAGGTCATTCCAAATTTATTTGTATTTTTTAATACATTTTAATCATTAACTTTAAAAGCATACTATTTTTACAACTAAAATAACAGTCAAGGGTAAAAAAAACTAATTCCCAAAAATTAAAACGGAAAAAACGGAATTTGGGAAAAAATAAAATGGATTTCATAGGGCCCTATCATATTCTATTGTATTCTAAAGCCAAAGTCGCACATGATCCTCACACGGCCGTTAATATTATAATAACCATTTTTGGTCACTAAACAGTCACGTTCTCAGCCCGTTTCAGCCCGTTCTCATCCCAAGGCATCATATACTGACGCTTTTGACATTTCGTCTACATCCAACGCACATTGCACCCTTTAGCGTCAATATGAGACACAGATATATATGGGCCAGAAGGCGCCTCCTAGTGATCTAACCCTAACCCTACCTCAGAACAAAACCTACCCATAACCAAACAAAGCTCTCCATTTTTGTCTTTACATCCAAAGTAGACTTGAATTAGTGCCAAATATTAGCCGGTACTCTAAATTTGAAGTTGGTGTGCCCTATGCTCCACTCAAAACTGGACGTTAGTTTGTTACTAATCTGACACAGCTTTGTGGCAACAATGGATACAACGTAATCTACTAAAGTTAATCATTTGAGAGAAGTCAGAATAAATCCAAATGTAACAATTTATTATTAGTCAGGTAAATGTATCATGCCAATTACATAATCAATTAGAAGATAATCAATACAATAACATCAAATGCTGTGAGATATTTAAGCTACCTGACATGAGAAAAATGCATGATGCTTAGTGTCAACATCACCCCGAGCCTCTTGAGACATTTCTTTATTTACTCAGACCAAGAAAGAAACATAAACGTATACTAAATCAAGTGTAGCGTCAGTTTTGGCAGGTCACGTTAGTCAAGCTCGCATCAGCTGACTCTCAGCTGATCTACCTCTACTTATAGGAGAACAATGCCTATCACTGTAAACATACATATATAAGCTTTGAAATAGTGGTCCTGACAGAACAATATGATTTGCATTAATCACTGTTTCCAGAGTTTACACCTTTTGAGGCAAGTGGAGCTTAAGCAATTTGGTTCTTTCTCATTATTTGTCTCATTGGGAGCATATACAATACATGTTGAATAGGAGTGGTGCAAGCATTGAGCCTTGTGGGACTCCGCATGTGATGGATGTCCACTCAGACTTATGGTCTCCTATACTCGCAAAATAACATCTCCCTTCTAAGTATGACCTGAACCATTTTAGGACTATCCCAGAAAACTTTTCAAGAAGTATGTCACAATCGACAGTGTCAAATGCAGCACTGAGGTTGAGTAGTACCAGTACTGATCATATGCCTGTATCAGTATTTAAGCGAATATCGTTTATTATCTTTATGCGCGCTGTTTCTGTGCTGTAACTGAGTAAAATGAGAATAAGCCCTCAGATGCCATGTCCCTAATTCATAGCGAAACATCTAGCATTAATAAGATCTCCAATGGATCCATTAAAAGTAGTTATTACTCCACCACCAGCGTTACACTATTAACCAAAGTGGTTGAATGACAAATTTGCGACAAAACGGTTTCGGGAAACAGTCGTGACTAGCTAGTTGATTTCTTCAGTGATTCATCGTACTATGGTAGTTAAGCAGCAAGTTATGTCGTTGTACTGGAAACTCACCCCTGGTTGGGCTACAGACAGGAATGATTCCTCAGATCAGAGGGTGTGTTTGCAGCCATTTTCTTATTGTTTCTCTTAAATGTCTTCTTGTATTCTCATCAATGTCTTATTATTCATTTTAGGCACCAAAAGCAGATGTTCTCCCATCTCTTTTCGGCCCCCGAAGCATCGAGCCTCGTCGGCCTGGCTCGTCAAACCGCCCACTGTCTCGTGTCGCCCAGGAGATCAGCGAGGTCCAGACTGTGGAGCACCTCGATCTCCAGGCCTCTAATGAGGATGAGGATGATTGCCTGGCTCTGGCCTGCCTTGAAGAAGAGTTCAGAAATATGAGCACTACACTATTAGATCAGGGTGAGGAGATGTATTAATGTATTAAAAAAGTCAGTTTAATACCAAATAAATAAAGGACAAGAAGATATAAAAGTTAGATCTGTAGCTAGTTAGTCTATAAAACGGCCATTAACGCCATTATTTGGTGCAGATTATTAGAATAACACCTCCAGACATATTAGTTCAAATATAAGATTTTTCTTTTTTGGTGTTATATTGGAAAATGTCACTAATTGTTTAGGGCTTTCATATACTGCATTGTTTCAAACGCTGCAATGTTTTAAAATGTCCAAATAAATTCTGAAACGTACTGCTGCTTAAAAAACGAATTTATTTCTAATATGTACTCATATCTTATCAAATATACTTTTCAAAAGAACAGCAGTAAAACATGGTACAATATGGTAACACTTTATAATAACAACTATATAATTTTAAAGGGGTCATGAACTGGCTTTTTACATTTTAATATATTGTTGTCTGATGTCAATTTATGACGTTCGCTTGGTTTTTGCATTCAAAAACATTAAAACGAATAAGTAATAGGCTATTTTGTACCCAAGTTGTGAGCCTACCTGAAAAACGGTCGGTTTTTATGGGCGTGTCGCACTGAAGACTTGGAAATAAACGCCCACTGCTGTGAGTGGAGAACAGTTTTGCATATTATAATGAGTTTTAACTCAACCGTCGATACACGTGGGGAAAACGTCCAATGTTGTCAAATGGCAACCGGAATGATTCGCCCACATGTTCGAACCAAGAGTCCATGTACAATTCCTGTCAGATCCAATATAGACGGCACAGCACGTTCTTTACTCTTAATCGGTCTGCAAATCCAGTCTTGTCTTACAAAACAATCCTCAGTGAAATGAAGCGAAGAGACGACGATGTTTTACCCTCATCAGCTGGAACGTCATTAAAAATAAAGTTTATCCATGTAGTCCTATTGGAATCCAGAGGAAGCTTATGCAGCGACTGTCTTCCACAACCAGGCACTGCACAATATTCTGCTCGATCCAGTTTGTCATCACGAGGTAGGCATGTATCTTATGCTACTTAGCTATGCGTGTAATGCGCGAATTCGGTGTTGAAGTAGGCGTTGATCTTCTGCGGGGTGGTGTTTTAACCCCGTCGACGTCATAGTTTCCCACTTTTAAAAATGAGTCGTTTGTTGAGGCTGGTGTCAATAAAAGCTTTTATTGGACTAACAAGGACGTTTTCAAGTTCCTGAAACTTACAGGATATTCTTATAATATGATGACCTCTTAGATGTCAAAAGCTCAAGGAAAATTTGATTTCTCAGTTCATCACCCCTTTAAATATCATATACTGTAAATACATAATAAAATACATTTAGATATAGTATTAGATTTGTTTAATGTTTTTAAAGCTCACCAATGTTTTAAAGCTTATGCTCACCAATTAAAAATACAGTAGAGTAATATTGTGAAATATTGCAGTGTTTTTTTAATGTATTTTAAAATGCCCTTATTATGTTTTCTTTTTTAAATTCCCTTTCATGCTGTGTGTAATATACATTGGGGAGTGATGTGGGGAGTGATATTTTTTTTTCCTAGGATGGTAGGGGAACACTCATAAATGCTATTAACCCCAGTGACAGGTAGGGACAGGGTTGGGGTAGGTCATACATTTATATATACAGTAATAATGTTAAGTCAACAGCGTTCATAAACACACAGAAAAGTGATTATGCGTGTTGATAGCACGCCAAAATGGAAATACAAATTGGCGCAATTTCATGAGATCAGTCTGAAATTTTAGACTTGTCTGACACTATAGACCGGTCTAAAATAGCTTTGTGAAACGGACCCCAGACACGTGAAACCCAGTCTTAATGATAGGCTACATAAAAATATCTATCTCCTCAAAGCCGGATAATATTTATTCTTTACACTGGTCTTGTAATCTACGTTGCCTCGACAACGCGAGATAAGAGTCATTTATAATCGGCTTTCTTCCCTTGAGAAGAAAGTCATTAGGCACAACGCTGAAACACCCGAAAGCGCACGTCTTTTCTTTTGCGGTACGCTTCGAGATATTTGTCAATGAACACAGCAGCACCCTCAAGAGCTGACTATGCATGCCTCGCATCCAAACAGTATCACACACTGATCACGTGTGTCACCTCCCGAAGTTTAACGTGGGCAGGAAGACACATGCTTTCAGCTGTGCTTATGGTAACAAATCAAGTTCCCACAGGATAAACAACATAAAATATGACAGACAGTTGTACACAGTGGCTGGCTGAAGAGCAAAACGCTGAACTCTGTTGTGTGCCAGCGTCCCTTTGTAGCTTCCATGTATGCCATCACTAACGCCATGATGCAGCACCAATCAGGAATTGGATTAGTTTCGTTAATACTTCAGACGTAGCCTGGGTTTCGCATTCTGCCTTGCCGCAGTGCGATTTTATTCGGATATCATGTCTGGATATCATGAACCAATCACAGAACAGGGAGGGAGTACAGGTGCATTTGATAGACATTCTTAGCACCCAATAATATTGCTCTGGGCATTCGTAAACCACGCCTCAAATACGAGAAAATTAACATGTGGTTTCCAGACCACGTTTCATTCTCTATGATATACGTGGTCTGGCGTTCTAGCCAGGAAGTAGCCAGGAAGTAGGAAGCCAGGCTACTTCAGACGTGCTACGCTGGGGCATTTCCCAAAGTGTGGAAGTGTCGTATCTGACGCAGTGCGAGAACAGTTGTGCTGCTTCATTTTTGTGGAAACTATAATCATTTTTTTCAGGATTCTTTCATGAATATTAAGTTCAAACGAACAGCATTTATTTAAAATAAAATGATTATTGTAACATTATTAATTACTTTACTGTCATTTTTTTTCATTTTCTGCAAATATTGAATTTACAGTACATGCATCAGTAAGAATGTTTGTTAATAACTTTAAAAAATGATTTATGAAAGGCCTTTTAATGTGTTACCAAAAACATTAATATGTTTAGATTTTCCCCAAGCACACACTCATGTGCCTAAATTATGTGCACGTGTCCCACAAAACAGCACACACCATGCGCTGGGTACCTGCTACTGTGGCATCTCGCTCATTAGATCCCTTATTAGAGTCAGCTCATTAGTGTTCAGTCTGCACACTCATTAAAAAACCCTCTCTAGCCCAGCACATGCGTTCAGCCTTGATTAATTTGCTTATTTCAGCATTCATTCACATCCCGTAGGTGAACAGACACACTTATACGCTTACACTAACACAATTGCTGAGACCCACCGCAGAGGTGCACCACTCATGCACACACATGAAAATCTAGCTAAATCTAGCCGGATTTCATCTCTTCAAAGATTACTGCCGATATATATTTTTTTTTTTTCTCATTTGCTTTTAAAAGAGATTTAGCAATTTAGTAATGCAATACAGATACCTTGAGTGGACATCATGTCGCCCTCGTCCCTGCTCACCACAGCCAACTAACTAGAAATTTTGTGTGAAATGAATTTCAAACTCAGGTGGCAGCTGAACGTTAGCCTTGTAGACAGAAGAGTGATTACTCTGATGTGTGGCCTGTTCTGAATTAGTGGGAGTGGCTTGTGGAGCTGTGCAATGTGGTGCATTGTGGTAGTTGTTGTCTTGCATACAAATGCGCCCTAAAGTTATTTTCTGTCTTTTTCTCGGTCAAGAGGGCACTAAATTCAAAATGTATTTTACATTTCGACTACATATATGACCCACTTTCAATGAAGATTAATGTTGAAATGGGTAAACTGCTCCTTTAAGTGTATGTATGTATGTTTAACAAGTGTTTGTTAAAAGGTAGTCTAGCAATAAAATACCCTAAAATATTTTCTTGGTATTAATCTATGTGCAAGATTTACCAAATACCTCCCCCCTATTGCCAACATCATCCATGTTCTTAAATATCAAGATTGCTACAAGCGTCTTTTAAGCATTAGTTATAAACCATGACAGCTTGCTCTGAGCAATATTTTAAGATTTATTTGTGTGTTTGTTGCTGTAATGATGGTATAGATGGTACACATTTGGTCCTCCAGCAGTGTTGCTTTACCTTTCCTGTTAACATTATGCTTGTAATGTAATATTAGCATGTCTAAAGGCTGTGGCATATTTTTGGAAAGTGTTTTGAATTTCCGCCATGGCTCAAGAATTGCCTGTAAAACGTCCTTATCTGTGAGCCTCGGTTGTCTATGTGTATTTGTGTACTTTTTTTGTGCACGATTAGACAGACAAATCTCTGCTGGAGGCTGACTGCTGCTTTGCTTTTGTTGCCGTAGTGTGCTGTACGGTGCTGTAACGGGATTATAAGGCCTACTGAACACAGAGTATTTGTGTGTGTGTGTGTGTACAGGGGTATAAACATCCCTTACATCAACACACTTTCAGACTGGCCAGAGCTCTGTGCTCTGACATTTACTCTTACTTCTTATATTTACTCTCCTACTTTCTGTTAAAATTTGCACAAACAAGAACATGCAATATCTATTCCATCTTTCACTCATTTTTTTGTTGTTGTTTTTTTTTCATGTCAGGGCAGCAAGAGCATGTGTGTGTGAATCTCTTGAAATCTAAAAATAATGTCTTGGTTCTTTCACTCCAAAATAATAAAAAAAAAAAAGATATTTTGCATAAGAAAAAAAAAGTTTGAAGCTGAAATAAAAAATTAGGATGCATTTGTTTTGCTTTATACCATGGTCTGGGTGAATACTCGATTCTGATTGGCTGCAGGGTGTCCGTTAAAAAGTGATAGAGGACACCTAGTAAAGTAGTTCTGGTGAAACTGCCTGTTTACCATTCGAAATTAATAAATAAATGCGCTGCCTACAACAGCTGTGAGTAACCATAGCAACAGGCAGTCAAAGTATCCGTTAACAATTTGCTCTATCAAAACAAACATCTAACATTAGTTATGTAGTATTCTTACATTCTGCTAAGAACCAATCATATGCCATAGACATAATATCCTGTGTTCTTATTGGCCATGTCACATGTCAGTAATATGATATAGCTCTGGAGAGTTCAGAGTTCAGTATGCATCCAGCGAGATAAGAGTGAGCACTTTGCCTGTGTGAATAGGCAAAAATAGGAAATAAAGGAAATAGGAAAAATAATAGGAAATAGGAAAAAAAAATAACTATGCCTAATGTTACCTTTGTGTTTCATGAAAAAAAATGCATTTTTGAACCTGAAGGGTTCTACAAGCTGAGCGGACTATTATCTCAAGTTGCTAAATAAATAGTCAGGCAAGTTATTATTTGAAAAAAACTAGATTTAGCCTACTTAAAATATAAACTAATGTTTTAAAAATGTTTTATTTGGCAAGTGACCATGGTATAAGCGGGTTAATGCCCTTTCGAGGTGTCCATTGTCAGGTTTTAATGGACGACGCGAGGCGTGAACCAGCCGAAGCGCAGCGGAGGACGGCTTGCCTCTCGCCGAAGTCCATTAAAACCTGACAATGGCACACCTCGTCGGGCATTAACCCTTACTTAAATGACAGCAACAGCTGACTTGAACAAAACCTGGTGATGACCATATTCTTCTCGAGCATGATTCAAGATGATCCAAAGAGAATTTTGTGCTTCAATGAAGATCTGACCATCAGTGCAGAGTCACATGATCAATGCCAGTAATTATTTGATTAGGAAAGAGTGCAGAGACTAAAATATTTCTTTACCCTTTCACATTATAAAAACCTGCTAACCTACGCCTTGCCTTGTCATCATCATCATCATCATCATCATCATGTGACAAAAACTTTTATAAAACTGTATAGCTCGATAGACCTTATGCACCAGAGAAACGTGGGTGCCTTCATCTTTAGACTATTGTCTTTGAACTTCCGTTTTTGCAGTCGCTTTGTATATTTCTATGGCATCACTGTCGAGGAGTAATTAGCTGGTGAAGTGGATTTACTTATTGTAGAGTTAACAAAAGTTATTATAAGCATTGTAATGTTTATCATAAGCATTGTAAAGCAGATGTCTTAACAAATGTCAACCGCAACATTTTTTACGAGCAGTTCATTCATACCTATGCAAGATCGCTGTGAAAATACAGACCGGAAGTCAAAAGACAACGAGCGCAGTGCTGAAAAGGGGGCGGTGCTACATAAGGTCTATAAAATCTGTTTCCATGATTATTCGACTGTGAATCACATCTTTTCAGTGAAATTTCAGTTTGGACTAAGCGCAGTGGGCTTTGCACCAATGTACATGACAACTGGTTTACCAATGTTAATATTGTAGACAGTCAGTGTTCTCCCAACCTGAGAGTAATGTTAAATGCAGGCCCTTCTTCCTGCTTCAAGAGTTTGCCGCTCTTATGGTTAGAGTTGTTTACATCACACTGAATGCTAACGCTAACACAGCTCAAGGCTACATAGCTACATGCCATGAAACTCTAACCAGACTACTCCAACTGATGCTGTTCAAACCATAGCAGGGAATTTTAATCATGCAGACTTAGGAACTCTCTTATAAGCTTGCAATGCTCCAGAGACAAAGCCCTCTATAGTAGGGCTGTATTGGCAAGAATCCTGCGCGAGACGAGACGTATCCGCTGATACATGGGTCACGATTCATATATTGGATATATTCGAAAGCTGTCCATAAGGCGATATATTGGGATTATTTTTTTAAGTAGGACTATAATTTTAGAAAAAGTAATATTTAAAAAAAAGACATGATGTCATCAAGTTCATTACAAAAACTTTGGTTAAATGTGTTTTTAGAAGTTGGTCATAAACTTGATAGACTTTTAGGGGTCTACATCGGACGAGAAGCGCAGGGCAGCACGCGCCACGTCTAGGAAAACTCCAGGTATTGTACACCAGACGCGCACTTTCTCATCAGTGTATGGCCAGCAATATTGTTATGTTTAATGACATGAAATGAAGATAATGTCTGTTCTATGTTATGATTGTACTATACAATTAAATACAATCGTTGCTGAGTCTGCAGTCTGAAAACTTTACCTCAGAGCATCCGATTACTGAATGAATTGAAAATCTCACCTGAAAAATCCAATAACATCAGCAATTGTCATTCAAGCAGCTGATTTCTGTAAATGAATGAAAAACTAAATGTATATTGCAGCATAGGGCGATGTCAGGATACATTAGCAACACTTCAATTTTATATAAAACTATGTAAATGGCGCTTTGTGGCGAAGCAGGATTTTGAAGCACGGCCCTGAGCTGTTGCTGGGCACTGCGGACAGACGCTGAATGGCGCCGCCGGTGTGTGTACACTCATAGAGAATAATGTGTTCGAATTTAAAAGATGTGGTGCTGAGCTTCTCGTCTGGTGTAGACTCTCTCCGCAGAAACCCCCGTTTCACTGCTGCTCAAGCGACGGTCCTGCTCAACGCTTAATGCGCGGCTACTGCTCGCGGTGTGAATGAATGCACTCATTGATAATGCATGCCGAACACAAATACTGATGCTAATGCTTTGTTAGTAAAAGACCCAAATTGCTTTTTTTACTTCAAGGTGGAGAGCTGACAGACAGATCACACCACTCACTCACACCCACCCCCAAATGATACGCTGCTCCATAATTTACTAGACTGGTGGCCAAAATACTGGACTTGGGTCTCCTCATCTCATCTGGCATTGGATCAAGGACTTCCTGACCAACTGCCCCCAGATGGTTAGGTTAGGTTCCTACTCTTCTTCCACCGCAATGCTGATTGTACCCCAACACATCCTGACCAACACTATCATCAAATTCGCAGATGGTATAACTGTTGTTGGACTCAACTCAGGAGAAGGTGAAATCACTTGCAGAGATGAGTCTACCTGGAGAGGGTTCCAGTCTTTAGATTTCTGAACATCGTTGAGAATTTCTCCTGGACTCGTAAACACATCAGCAGCAGGCAAACCGGCACAACAGCGACTCTACTTCTTGAGGATCCTTTGGAAGAACCACCTGCAAGAGCAGCTGCTAGTGTCCTTCTATCACTGCTCCATTGAGTGTGTGATAACTTACTGCATTCTCAATGTGGTACGCAAGCAGCCTCCAGGGGGTGATCAACTCAGCACAGAAAATCATTTAGCTGTCCTCTGCTTTCTTTAAAAGAACTTTACATAGCACACAGCTTTAAAATAGCAGAAAACATCATCAATGACCCTTTCCACCCTGCACATCACTTGTTTGTACTGCTGCCCTCTGGTAAGTGATTCAGGTTAAATAGACTAAAGAACAGCTTCTACCCCAGCACCATATGTGGAGTTGAACACTGCCAGGCACACACAGACACAAACTGAAAGAATGTGCAATCTGATCTGGCATTTCATACCTAAATCCCACAGTATAACTTCCTTGCAAAACCTTCAATACACTCTGTATGTTTACATTTTATATTAGCTTATTTTGCACTCCGCCTTGACCGTATTATTTCAATTGGATGTTTATTTGCACTAGTTATGTGATTGCACTAGCCTGACTTCGTCATACTCATATTCTATTGAGAATATGAGTCTAAGACCGCTCCATTAAGCTTTGATTATGAGGCGTGTCATAACTGAACCAGGAAAAAACAACAACTCTGCACTCAATTGGATAGTCGGTAGACCTACAACCAATCAGAGCAACGCAGTAAGTCAACTCCTTTGCATAGCGCAGTTTTCAACTACAGAACTTACTTATTTTAGAAGTTAAATAACGAGTGTTGCTTCTTTTACTTACTTCTCAATGAGTGCGACCAAAGCAGAAACCACAACGACCATAGGCTTTTCATTACACATCTTCTTAGTGACCATCGGAGCCAGCTGATAAGTTACACTTTTCCCGAATCATGTGGGAAGGACGGCAAAATATCTTTCCGATCGACAAATGCCTTGATTGCAGTTCTCTGTTTGTCTATTAAAATTAATGCGCTGTCGATTTATTTTACAACAGACGCGACAGCGGAACGTTGATAACGTGATGATTACTTGCAGATCAATCTGTCCATCATCGCATAAAGCCCGCCCTGGCAATTTGATTGGCGCGAACATTGTTTGCCTGATCATAATTACTCCTCAATGGATTCGAGTCCAGACCGAACTTCCCGTCCAAAAAATTTTGTGGGCAGAGTTCGGGATGGCATCCAGGCTATGATTGCACTGTAAGGATTGCTCTAATTTCACTGTACTTGTAGATTAACAACAAAGAATCTTGAATCTTGAACCCCCTACCTCGGGTACACCGGAGATTGTTCACTAGTGCCACTCGTATGGAGTCTGGACTGAGCGATGACCAGTTCATTGCACTGGTTCATCAGAACCATCTGCCGCCCAGCTACAGTGGATTGCTTTTCACCTCTATTCAAGGAGACAACGCTCCTATCTTTCGAGCGGAGATCACTTTCCTTCTTAGAGACTTATCCTTCCAGCCGAGATGAAGAAGGGGTTTTACAGCCCTTGCTTCAGTCAGTAACAAAGAAAGGAGGTGGTTTGAGACCAATCACAAGCTGCCAAAAAGCTCATTTAGAAACACATTATTTCATGTGTTCAACATCAAGATTGGTTCGGAACGATAGACCTGAAGGACATGTTCTTTCATGTCTCGATCCTTCCTTGGCATAGACCTTTTCGCATTTGAAGGTCGTGCATATCAGTAAAGGGTCCTCCCCTGTTTCCTTACATCTTTACAAAGGTCGTAGATGGTGCCCTTGCCCCTCTAAGTGAGGTGGGTATTCGACATACTCAACTACCCTGATGACTGGCTAATCCTAGCTCACTTGCGAGAGTTGCTGTGTGCACACAAGGAACTGGTCCTTGAGCATCAGAGCCCAATTTGGTCTTTGGGTCAACTGGAAGAGGAGCAAGCCCGCTCCTGTGCAGAGCATGTCTTTTCTTGGTGTCGTGTCAGACTCGATCACCATGACATCACGTCTTTCTAAGACCGTGCCAGTCAGTGCTAAACTGCTCAAGGGCATATGTCTTTGCTTGAGTTGATGCACATGAGAGCCGCTTCAGCATTGGCTTCATGCGCTGGGACCAAGTGGTGAACTGCCAAGCAATCCCTCCTGAATCACGGAAACCCAGCCCTGTCTCTGCAGTGTCTAGTATGCTTCAGTGAGCTTCAGAAGAGCTGAGCAGCTCTTTGTCTGCTTCGGAGGTCAGTAGAAGTGACAGGCTGTTTCCAAACAAAGAATGACCCTCTGGATTGTGGATGCCATTCTCCAGGCTTTTCAGGTCATTGTTGTACCATGCCCACTGGGAGTGAGGGCTCAGTCCACAAGGGGTATCGGATCTACGTTGGCTCTAGTGAATGGTGCTTCATTAGTAGACCATGGAGAGCTGCGGGCTACAGAGATTTTATTATATGTGCATAGAGACAGTTTCGCCCAAGCTTTACCTGTTATTACCTAAAGGCCCATTCACACCAAGAACGATATCTATAAAGAAAAAAATATATATTAGTGTACACACCACTATTGGACGATATCGTTCTGTTTATTCTAAGCATATGCTTGTTTTAAATGCTCAAGCTCATTACAGCAGAATGGATTATGATTGGCTGTCAATGTTTTTATCATTCTCTTAGCTGTATAAAATGACCCTAAGCCCCCTTCTCCATCAATTAAAGCTACACTGTGTAACTCTTTTAGTTTATTCTTAGCTAAAAACACTTCTTATAAAAATATATGTGCTCATTAATGTATATTTACTTCGTTCAAGTAATAAAGTATTGTCGTGAGTGTGTAATATGCCATTGAAAATACATATGTGTAAGGGGTTCTAATGTCGGTCGCCATGTTGCCCCTCCATCTTGAAAGTACATTAGCCAAAGAGGGACATACCCATTAATTCAAGCTTCGCCTTTCACGTTTACGTTTGAGTTAACACTACTGGACAAGGTTGAACTGGAAAGCCATGTTAATCTTGGACTACATTGGCCACCGTAGGAGTTAGAAACGAATTGGAATTGAGAGGAACAAAAACTAATATTCCCTGGATGTTCATTTACCTTTTCACCTCTAGATGGGGGTAAAAATAACACAGTGTAGCTTTAAGCAAGAACAATTCTTTGTTTGATTCTTTTCCTGTTTACTGAATTCCAGCATTTAGTTTATCCTGGTAAGTGCTCATTGTCACAGTTGTAAACACAAAGCGTTCTTCTTCCACAAGGGGTTTTGGCATCACAGCATTTATTTCCAGGAAGGCTGATAAAGCACGTGACACACGTCTACTGGACATCAGAATTCAACCAATTATATCGCAACTTCGAGACTCCTGAAGTGTTTCGAGAAAAGTGTGCCATATGCATCAGACGTTCAGCCAACAGTCCATCTAGTCCATCTGAGACTAGTTGGAGCACACCACAGGTACTCTTCCTCGATAGTACTTCCTCTGGTGAGTCCATTGGATGTATTTTTTCACATGCTCAACATCTCAGAGAGAAGGAGAACACTTCCCAGTATTAACAAGCAGGTATTTATTGCTGTTAAAAAAAAATGTGTGTGGACATAAACGTTTTTAGCGGCTTTCGGACTCTGGCGGTTCAAAGCGCCGTCTCTTCTTTGATGTGGCATAAGTATTGACAGGGTCACACAGATGAAGAGGAGGAGATTTTCATCAAGAATGCTCTTGCTATGAGGCTTCTGATGACCTGAGATTTCTTTCCAGGCCATGATTACAGCACTATCTCTATCTTCATGGTATCTGTCCAAAAAAAGTCAAAACCCTTAAAAGATTGCAAAGGTATTCACTCAGTCATGTTTTCATCAAAACTGTTTTCAGATATTCACAGACTGGAATCCTCTATCACCACTGTGCCCTGGAGCTGGATGCTTTACCCTGGGCTGGGAAAACTGTGCTGCAGGTTGCTTTTGTCACCCGCAAAAAATCTGCTAAATGACTAAAATCCAATTGCAAGCTTAAACTTTTCTAATTAACTGCTTATGGCTTGACAGGGTTCATGAAAGATCTAGAGGAAGGGAAGATGAAAGAACATGTACAAAGCAACAGCATGTCAATGAAGGATGGAAAGCAAAGGGATTTCCCCTACAAAAGAGAATACAGCACTGGTCACTCGAGAGCAGACAGGAAGCCATTAACATAAGTGGTACCACCGGAGGTAAGGCTTTGAGAGGAGATGAATCCTCATTTTGAGGCACATCAGGCTTGCAGAAAAGACTCAGTACTGAGAAGATGGTCCTTGAATTCATTGGGGCTTTATTTACAATGGCTATTGTATATAGAACATAAAAAGTCTTTATCAAATATTGAATCCAATATTATTTTGCCCAATTTATTATTTAAAAAAGGGACTCTGTCAGCCACACCTCTTAAAAATAAATAAACATCTTAGACATGAAATATTTACTTGAATGGCACCACTTATTTTAGGGTCCAACTCTCACTGTTTACTAGTTAAGAATGGTAAATGGACTGCATTTATAGAGCGCTTTCATAAACCCAGTGGTCACCAAAGCGCTTTACATTTGCCTCACATTCACCCAAGAATAACTTTTATTAGGATTTAACTATTCACCTCCTAAAGCCAAGTTCCAAAATTAACTTTTGCCATTCCTGATAGTGAAAATTGAGAAAATTTGGAGTTGTGAAAATATTTTGCAGTCTCCATTCTCTTTGATTTCAAAGAGGAATAATATAAGGCCAAGCAAACTGTCACGATGTGGTGCAGGCTTAAGAACAGGCTGAGTCCAGATTCACACGAATATAACTTTTACTCACAAAATGACAGGCACGGATACAGGCAGAAACACAGGGTAACATCAACATCGACCGACAAAGACAGACTGAACAGAAGCGAACTAAATAGAAGCAAGAATCAAACATAACAAGGTGAAAACAGGTGATTCAGGCCCTGTTTACACGAGAACGCTCGCGGGTGAAAACGTAAAGATATTTTATCGGATGTGCCTTTTCGTTTACACGGCGACTGCGTTTTTGAGGCTTAAAAATGCAAAAAAGTGAAACCACCCTCCAGAGTGGAAATCTTAAAAACGCTTCACTCGCGTTCCCGTGTAAAGGGTAAAAACACAAAAGTCTGCTTGACAGTGAAGGTTGTATGCAAGCGCGTGGACTTGGTGTTGCTGTAGTATGCACTCCTAGCCACCTGGAGTGCATACTACATTGAATTTCTCAGACATTTGCATCACCATTTGCACGCGAATTTCCCACACAAAACGCTTCCCACTTTTGCGTTTTTCTTCAGAATCGTTTCTGTGTAAACATAGCCACAGATGAACACGACGAAGAACAGGTGGCTGATTGAGGGAGTGAGTTCAGGTGTGGAGACAAGAGGATCCTGGGAAGTGTAGTGCAGATGACAAAGACAGACTGGTGTAGACGAGGACTGTGACACAACCATATTATAGTGCAATTGCAAAAGTTACTAACCAACTTGATTTTGGGGCCTACAGTACATAAAGCATTTGAGCCCGTTCTCATCCTTTATCGTCATATAGAACGTTATATGACAAAACGGCGCTATACTACGCACAAGGCACCCTTTATCGTTAACATAACACGCGAACCCAAGGCGTAATAAATCCAACAAATCCTTTAGCGTAATATGAGACTACCCTACCCCACACCTAAACCTAACCATCACAGCGCGTGTTATATTAACGATAACAGATGCCATGTGCGTAGTATAGCGACGTTTTGTAATATAGCGTTCTTTATGACGATAAAGGGTGAGAATGCGTTGAGCATTTTGAGTAATTCAATTTAATCTATCTGGGTTTTTGTGTATTTTAATATCTTTTTGTATAAGACTATATAATAGACTATAACATATAATAATAATAACTCGCTTAACTGTCTATTTAACAAATTATACCGTTTTTCTTTTCTAATTAAAAGGTTCAAGTCATACTAAAGACTTATGATTCCATTGCCATGGAATGTCTCTTTAAATTAGTTATTTCGTGAGTCTCTCTATAGTAATTTTGAAAGGAGACCCTGCTGATATTTTCTATCATGGAAGCATAAGTCAATATCAGTACCAGAAAAGACAAGACAATCACAATAACAACAGATCTGGAGGTTCAAAATGACCAAATCTTTCTTTGTCTCCCATCCAGATGCCTTCATAACCGGTGAAAGTGAGAATTAACTCGGTCATTGTTCTCCCAGGACAGCTAGTTCCTGCAGCCGTGGACTCGTGGTCTCTGAAAATAATGGCTTTTATAGTTCTCACCCTTCACTGGGCCTGTTTTCTTTCAGAGACACAAGAGATGTGGCCCGTGACCCGGTTCATTGATTCCTATCAGAGACAGAGGCTTGCAGAGGCAGTGTATGAAAGTGCCCGTTATGACAGATACACACTATTACATTTTTAAAACACTACTGTTGTTGTTTTTAACACACTCTCACTTTTCAGTTCTCAGTGCATTGTGGGGAAACAGCTGCTGGGGTTTTAACACTCATACAAGGTTTTGCCCAAAGGACATACACAACACGTATAATATTTAGTACTATGTTGGATTTTTTTTTCTACCTTCTTTCCTACCTTCATACATGTAGACTAACTTATAATTTTTTTTTTTATTCGTTGTCTGGTGTCGTTTAAAGCCCTTTGAAGCTGCACTGAAACTCACATTTGGACCTCGAACCATTTGGTTCCCATTGAAGTCCATTAAATGGAGAAAATCCTGGAATGTTTTCATCAAACACCTTAATTTCTTTTCGACTGAAGAAAGAAGGACATGGACATCTTGGATGACATGGGAGTGAGTAAATTATCAGCAAAAGTTTGTTTTAAAAGTGAACTACTCCTTTAACGACAACCGACAATGAGAACTGAAAACACAGGCAGAGAAATAATAAGGCATGCAAGGATAATTAAGGACAACAAAATCATATCCCGTTACCATGAAAACTAAAGACTGGCGGGGACTAGAACAGAGGAGACTGAATAGAAACAAACTAAAAGTCCATGAAAGTGAAACTAAGACAAAAAAAACTGATTCAGGTTCAGTCACATTTTCATGTTCCCCATATCAGGGCTACATTTTATATATAGCTCGCTATTTTTTGTTTGCCAGCCTGAAAGAGTGCACAAAGGCTCGCCTGCTTGGTGTCAGTTCTCTGAAAATTGTGTTCAGTTTCTGTTTGCCAGTGTTTCCTTTTGCTAGTTTGCCTCCATGGTTGTTGATTAAGTTATGCAGGTGTTCCATGCTGGTACGTAAATTATCTCTGTGTATATTAGCCCTCAGTTCATTCAGATTTGTTCAGTGTCATCAATGTTATGCGTTGTTGTGTTTTCCCAACATTCTCATTTTTTGAGTTTGCTTTGTGGTCTATTTGTTTAAAACTCATTCGTTGTGTGCTTCATAAATCCACAGCTGCTGATAATATCATTCACTAAAGTCAACCAGTCACAGAGAGTAAGATCATTGGGTAGAAGAACAAGGTTCATCCTGTTCTTTTTGATTTAAACTCTAATTTAATGTCCAATCAGGTCTGTTTGAGAATGTGAATTGTTATCTGAACCACATACTCCTAAATAGAGAAAGAAGAGGAAAAAGAGAACAAGGGGCAAAGAAATGTGTCAATGTCCTTCAGAAGGACATGTGTTTATTGTGGGGTGGTGTTCATTGTGTTCAGTTCTTGTTTGCCAGTGATTCCTACGCAAGTTTTTCTCCATGGTCATTTATTGAGTTATTCACGTTTTCCTCTGAAGAAGCTGAAGGAGAAAGATTTTTTCAGCTTCTTTCTCCTTAAGCTTCTGAAGGAGGTCCGAAGAAATTAGTCAATGTCCTTCAGAAGGACCTGCAAGACAAATACAAATGTTTTTAAGAGGGACTTTGGAGAAGTTGCTACATATTGAATGTACGGAATATGTTGTTATGACAGGAAGCATATAATCAAATCCATTTTTACTGGCATAATTTCACCTCATATGCCTTTATCAAAAATCCATTTATGCTCCAACAACTACAGTAGTTGTGTCACGTAAACAAGCCATCTATGAATCAATTGAGTCACTCGCTGTCCTTTCATTAGATAGTTCTTTTATGTACCGGAAGGTCACGCAGGCTGTTTATTCGTCATCGTGTCTCATTGTCCCTCAATCAGGAGTGCTGTGAAGAATGAGCTAATGAATGGGAGTGTGATGTTTTCTCTGTGGGGTGTGAGAGCTAAAGTCGACCAACGTAATGGGCACTGAAGGCAAAGGGGAACTAACAGGTGCTTCTCATTACTGAAGACAAGAATATGAGAAAAACAAATGAGGGAGCACAACGGAAGTGTTTCATTAGTGACCGTCTGTTTGACTGTAAAATGGAATGTACAGAGTTTTACAACATACACTAACATTCAAAAAGTTTGGGGTTGGTAAGTTTCTTAAATATAATGGGAAAAGTTCACCCAAAAATGAAAATTAGCCCATGATTTACTCACCCTCAAACCAACCTAGGTGTACATAAGTGGCGGCTGCTGGTCTTTCAAAGAGGAGCTCAAAAGATTCAACCTCACGTTATGTCTATCACGCTTGCACACCACCTCCGAAACTTTCGTCCGTCATAAAATTAATCGGATTGGGTTAGATTTTTTGCGTTTTTCGCATCCAGAGCCAGCATTTTCAGAGGTTTTTTTTTTTTTTTTTTGATTATTCAGGGCCTGGGGGAGCTTGTTCCGCACATCATTCCACATAGTCTTTTCAGTTTCGGTTTTCAATTCCATCAAGTGTTTATTCTCTCGATCGGATTAGAAAAGGAAACCTTCCTGAAATTTCGGAACGATTAAGGTGTGATTGAGCAGCCAATTCGATAACTTATGTAATATTTGGGTACACTATATAACCTGTAGCCTATACAGCTGTTCTGTCAGCCCAGCGCTTTAGCCGGGCCGCGCGTGTGCCAGTGTGTGTGTGTGCGTGTTTACAAATTTACCTACCGCCAGTCTCTGTAAAGGATCGATTGGTTCACGGAAATTGGTGGTCTTTTTTTTAATATGTGGCTCCAGAATCGCTAGCAAAGCATCAAACTGTTCCACTGACATTCCAAATTTAGGCTACTTCAGAATATCTCGGGATAAATTCACGACTCCTTTGAGGGAGAACTTTCCTTCCTCTGTGCAATTTCAGGATTGGATGGACCCAATATTTTCTCTTTCGTCTTTTTTCAATAAGAGAGAGGGCAACAAAATCATTCTCACTGCTTGACGAATCCATTTTGTATTTTTGTGCACTTTTTTTCCGCAAAGGGTTAATAAATACGCATCGGACTGATGCGAAGGTTTCTGTGCGTGACAAATTTTTAGGCTGACGAACACGGAAAAACACATACGCAAGATGGGAGTCGACACAATCTACTGGAGAGCACATGGCACAAGGAAAACACATGACAAGCCATGTGCTCACACCAAACATGACAAAAAAACAAACACATGGCCAGTAAAACAAATTACAACCAATTGTACCCACACAAAATGAGACATGAAGAACAATGAGAACACTCATAACTTAAGCCACGTGTTCCCACAGAACATGACAGCATGAAAGCACACAGCTAGTGTAAAACAAAAGCTGTGCTACACAGCACAAGACAATGTAAACACAAACCGCGTGCTACACAAAAAAACAACAACACACTGAACAGAGCGAACACAACAAGAACGTTATGCATGAGTGCGAACATAAGGGTAACACTTTAGAATATGGTTCCTTCGTTAATGATTAACTACACTAGAACCAATAAGTAACACAATATTAACAATCTATTATTAACTAACAAGAAACTCTGATTAATAAACTAGTAAGTAATAGCACACAGATGAAAGTGGTAGTTCACTATTAACTAATCAATAACTACTATTTGTTAATACTTCCCAGACAACAACTGAAAAAGTTTATTAACAATCTAGTAACTACTGTTAACTAAAAAAAAAACTCTGATTATGAATTAGTAAGTAATAGTGCGCAGATGAAAGTGTTACTAGATACTTCTGTGGGAATTACTAATTATTTAGATCCGTATTCTAAAGTGAAGATCATTGGAACTAACTAGTAATGACTCAAGTGTTACTACATGACCTAGTCATGATTTGTGCAACCAAACACTAAAGTCATTTCAAGTGTTTGAGATTTTTGGTGAACTTCAGTATACTTTTAGAAAATTTCTTTAATAACACTTAAGTCATTGCTAGTTAGTTTTTTAACACTTGCTAAAATGCTAACTCACTTCTGCGTTTGGCCTACAGTGACGTCGTAACTTCGGCACTCTATTGAAGTCAATGGATGCTGAGCTTTAACAGGGAAATGCCAAAGGGAAATGCACTGTGAGCGGCACTACGGGAATGTATGAGAACAAGATCAAGTCAGCGACCTGCTAAATGTAGCTGATTCTGAACGAACTCATCTTCCAGATGACCGTAGTTCTAACGCATTTTTAGTCAATGAAATATTAACACAATAGCACACATATGACCATTAATTTTTTTTACATTATTGGGGAAGCTGAGCTTCCCTTGCAGGCTTAAAGAAATCACCACTGGTTTATATGACATTATACAATGGGAGTTATATAAAAAATTTTCCTAGGTCTCCAATTATTTATAATGGCAGTGAATGGCCATTTATGTTTTGATGTGCATCAATCCATGATAAAAGTTCTCCAAGTGGCCCTGGGGGGTTAATAAAGGCCTACTGAAGTGAAGAGATGCGTTCATTGAAGAAAAATAGCCATATTTAAAACTTTTATAGACTAAAATAACTAGCTCTGTGAATGGCTAAAATCATCTCTTTGTATTTAAGATACTCCCTTTGTAATGTTAATGCCAAGTGTAAACGCAGCCAAAGAACATTAAATACACGGAGAAACTTAAATACACAGAGATGATTAACTAACAGATGGAACAGCTGTGATGAGTTGTGTCTATGGTGAATGATTAGTGGCAGAACAAAGACTAAGAAACAAACGTGAAGAATGAAAACAAACTTGACAGAGATTGACAGAACATAATATGACAGAGCTTTTTTAACTTGCACTGGTATAAATAGAGTAGTTCAAATATGTTGTCAAGGGAAACCATAAACTATAATTTTGTGGCCATTATTTGAACATATTTGCTGTGATCAGAATCAAGGATGACAGATAGTATCTGGTGTCCACCCAAACATTGCTGTTAAAAGGTGTTAGTAGCAAAAAACAATCATCTGTTCATGCACAAATAGTAATTATGCACATCATTACACAGGATAAAGAAGGCTCCTGTCATTTGATTTGACATGATTAGTCTGTTGGACCTATCTTTTGCCAAGAAGATGAGCCTCTTATTGAACTTGTATTCCCCTATTTGCCTCAGTTGGCTGCTGCCAGGGTAGTCGCATGGACCTCGCCAATGCAGGTGGGAGAGGTAGAGCTAGTTAAACACATTAGGCCAGGAATCAATTTTTTTAGTGATTCATTGATTCATTTCATAGGGATTAAGTGGAAAGTCACCAAGGTTTTTAATCGTTTATTTTAGAACTCTGTGGAAATGGATAAAGAGCCATATCAGTGTATTCCTAACTTGTCCTGAACAGTCACTATGAAGAGTGCAGTTGTTTTAGTGGGCGGTTTAAGAAGAGAATGCATAAACGTATCCACTGACAGTCAGTTGAAACTCATTGAAACAGTCAAGTATGGACTTTGACCTATGTGCCCTCCCTCGTCACAAATCCTTTGAGATTAATTGAGTTAAAATGGTGCATTTAGTTGAAGTCAATGTGCTGTATCCCACTGCGTGACTCAAATAGCAAAAGAGAAGCGAGTGACCTAACAAATGATAGGCCAGTGGTAGCTTTTTTTCCTTTTGTAAAGGCATAATAAATTGCACCCTTTGCTGATTTGACATTTAGCTGATGCTTTTATCCAAAGGAACTTACTGTTATAATCGAAGTTATTCAACCCCCATTGAAAATCAGGTTTATGATGGATTCACTGAAGTATTAGGAAATCCAAGGAGAAAATGTCATGTCGTCAGTTAGGAAGCTGAAGTTTGGGCGTCATTGGACCTTCCAACAGGACAATGATCCCAATCATACCTAAAATTTCACCAAGGCTTGGTTGCAAAAGAAGTCCTGTAAGATTCTACAGTGGCCATTACAGTCACCTGACTTGAATCCCATAGAAAATCTAGAGCCCGATCTCATGAAAGTTCGTATCTATAGCACGAATGTCATTTCTTGTGCCATATAAACTAGTTTTGGCGTATATAAGGTACGCGTTTTTCGCGTGCATATGACACGCACTTTTGGCGTATAATAAGTACGAACTCCCGACCCCCCTTCCCCCTAAACCTACCCAGGGGTTTTCAGTAGCATATGCACTCAAAAACCATTTTTGGCGTTTAAATGCCACAAGAAATGACAATCGTGGTTTAGATCGCGCTTCTTCAAATCCCACCAGAGATTTTCAACACAGTATCATGTACTGTGTTGAAAAAATCTCTGGTGGGATTTGAAGAAGGCGATTGTAGCAAGCAAACCCAAGTAATATTACTGAACTGGAGGTCATTGCTCATGATTAATGGGCTAAGTTTCCTCAGAAACGCTGCCAGAAGCTGGTGTCTGGTTGTACATCTTGTTCGAAGCAGGTCATCACAGCAAAAGGGTGTTCTACTAAGTAATAAAGATGCTTGCCATGATGGGGTTGAATAATTTTGAGACTGCAGAAGTCAATAAAAGTTACATTTTCAGTTGAATTTGGGGAAACCACTTGAAATGTGTTGTGTTGAACTAGTTCAATTCCTTTTGTTTGATTTGTACATTGCATTAAATTTTGCCAATAAACCTGATTTTCAATGGGGGTTGAATAATTTTGATTAAAACAGTAAGAATTATACAAATTACATTTAACTATTTATGCTAGTAGATCTGCTGAGTATAATTTGTAAAATAACCCCTTTTTTGCCATGAGACGTTTGTACTGCATAATGTACCATAAAGCCATTTGTTTGAGCATGCAATCTCTGTGGTCTCTGATTGGACAGCGCAGTCTCATCACAATTCGTCATATAACTGACGTTTTGGAACGCCTTTCTGACCATTCGTCAATATACGACTTTTTAGGGCCCCCTCAAAACTGTCGGTAGATGACGTTATGGGACCTAACTCTACCCCAGACCTAAACCTAACCCTAAACCCAACTCGTCACCTAACTGACGTTAAAGGTAAAGCGTCAGTTGTATGACGACCCTGGGATCGTCATCTACCGACGTTTAAGGGGGCCCTAAAAAGTCGTATATTGACGAATGGACAAAAGGCGTCCCAAAACGTCAGTTATATGACAAATTGGGATGAGACTGTGTTACATTGGATCGAGTGGACAGTCAGTGGTAAACTGAGACCGCAAGGTTTTGTGTTCTCATTACCAACTCATTAACTCCCACTTTGCATTCTTTTTATGTTTTATGGTTAATATTATACCAGTCTGTGTCTGAATTTAGATTGAAGAATTCTTGCTTATTTCTAAGAGGGAAAGGGTATTTTTTAATTAAGAAACCACATAATGACTGTTTTTTTTCTGTGCTTCCACCTCATAATTAACAATTAACCCCTCTCATTCTAAGGATTTTCAAGCACAGCCACCAGAACCATAATCAAGATCTACTGCTGCTACACCTCCTCGACTTGAACAGTCTGATCTTCAGCATCAATCAGGGCCACATGAAGGGCGAGTGTTGATTTCTGATAGCTAATTTGATGAGACTGCTGAAACATTGACTGGGCAGGTGAGAAGGTTAAATGACCAACGACGTGTTTGATCCTCAGATTTATCCTGGATGGATCGCTAGTCATCAAACGCATGTTGCCGTCTCGCCAAATTCAATAACTACCCCATCATGTCATGAAAATCTCATTATCTGCCACGAACAATATCTCTAGATATTGATTTCTCTGATTGCTGCCGCCTTTCTTTCTCCTCCTGTCTGGCTTTGTCATTTATTTTCAGCTTCTCTGTGAGCTGGTTGGCAGTGAGTATGTTAATGTAGATGATGAACGGGAACCAGCCAAAGCACTTCACACTGATGGAATAAGATCATAGACCTATTCTTCCATGCTAATAGATACAAAGTGAAGGGATTTGTAATATGGAATGCACACTGACATACAGGACTAGGCTGGGCAATATATCAAATATTTATGAGTTCAGGCTACATCATGAATATGTAATAATATAATGCACTTTTTATATGGTCATTAAGTTAAATATTAGATTAGTTTTGTGACCCTTCTTTGTCTTCACAGTAAGAGAAAGTTTAGCCAGATGCTCATTGACAGTAGGTACGTTTACATGGACACCTTTTGGTTCAGTCGAAATCATCAGATAGATGAATCCAAACACTGTGTTTTGATAAATAAAGTAATCGGGTAAAGTAATAAATAAAGTAATCGGGGTTGATATGTGCGTTTATTAGGGGTGTAACGGTTCACAAAATTCACGGTTCAGTTTGATACGATACACTTGTGTCACGGTTCGGTTACGTTCAGTACGTTTCAAATACAGCAAAAAGAAAGAAATGGCAGAGAAATTTCCTTGATTTAATTTTTGTATTATATTTTTATTAAAACTAACATCATAAAGTATGATATTTTTTAACTTTGAGCAATGATGGAGCTATAGCCTACTTGACTTTTCATAGGAGCATATAAAACAAAACAGCTCCTTGGACAAAATGAAATATAATATTTAGTAGTTATAAACAAAGGTTTATTATAGTTCAGATGAACATTTGAGGGCAGTAATTGTATTCATTATGTCAAAATACAACCGACTATGTTACTTGAAAGCATTATAGCCTACTATTCCTGTCAAACTTACAGATAGTAGTGTTATACAGTAAATCCATGGTGATGTTGCTGATCTGTAGACACTGGATAGTTCATTCATGGCACAATGTTTGTTCCTGGTTTCCACTTCAGCGCTGTTTGATCCGTTAATAACGGAGAAATGTGAATGTTTCTCATTAGATCTCGCAGCGATGTTATTACTTCAGTGGCGAATTCAAATGTTTTCTGGATTTGGCTGTGTAGTAACAGTGCTGATGATGAAGATCGGCTTCGCGCTGCATTGGTCCAAACTGATAAACGGCCCGACATCCAAACAAACAACCACACAATAACGAGTAGATCAGGTTTGTTCCGCTTACATTATATTTGCCATTTGATGTTGGACAATGTTGTGGTCACTGTCTTACATTATGAACGCGCTTGACACGACGCTATATTTGAATAATGAAATGTTGGTTGGCAGGAAAAATTAACCGAACAAACCGTTCGAATTCAGGAAATGCGATACTCGAAAACCGAACCGAAAGCCTCGTACCGAACGGTTAAATGCGATATGCGCGTATCGTTACACCCCTAGCGTTTATATGTCACAAGATTTAAATCGGAATTGATTTTTTTGCACGACACTGCATGAATATATGCCGCTGTTCATGCAAAACTATTCTCATCTATTGCTTATTTATTTGTTTTAAACACCAGACATAATATGTATCCGTCTCTGGTCATGATTTGGAGCACGATCAAGCATGAACCGTAGTGCAAATTTGAATCACGCAGTAAAACCCCACAACCAGAACCAGTTGTCCTTGGATAATAATCTGAAACAAGGACTGGAGGAACACTATCCTGCTCCTCTTCACAGACGCTGAGATGAAATCAGAATTTTAGAATATCTGGGAAACTCATTTCTAAGACATTATTCAACAGGAAGGACAGCTCATTCCTGTGAGTCATACTGTACGTCATTATGCTATTTCAACATCATTGCACATGCGCAGTCCTTTCAGTTTCGGTTTTTAATACGAACAAGTGTTTACATGTTCTGTCGATTGGATTACAAAAGGAGTAAACCACCCTTTTCCAATCCTATCGAAATTCCAATCGGATTGAAGCTCAGCGGATCGATTAAGGTGTGAATGTGAAGGGTTTTTAGTCCGATTGAGCCGTCAATCACGATTATAGGTTTCCATGTAAACGCAGCTACTGACTAAATCTCTGATTTAAACTTCAGTAGCAAAATAATGTTAGAGTATTTGATTAATTTGTGTGCATTGAAATCAAACTGTAACTTAAATGGTGAACTCATTGAAACATATTGAAACATATATAACATGCATATATTTATAAATATATTTAGGTCCCACTTTATATTAAGGCTTTAAGTACTATGCACTTACATAAAAAAGTACAATGTTCTTATTGTGTTGAGGTTGTATTGTAAAACACATTTGCTGCTATTGAGGTGTTATAGGGGTAAGGTTAAGCTCAGGTGTGATGGTATGGGTTGGTTTAAGGGTAGGTTAAGGTGTAAGGGAGGGGGAAACAGTGTAATTTCAAATGTAATTACATAAATTAATTACAGCTGTAACTACATGTAGGTATTTTCACAAGTACAATGTAAAAACATGTATGTACACAATAAATCCATTGTATCAAATTATTCACTTCAATGAAAGTGCATAGTAGCCTAGAAATCTACATGCACCCTAGCGGCAGCAAAAAATTATTTTGCAGCAAAGTGTGGTCTAGCAACTCTCCGTTGGCTTTTGAAGTGGAAAAACCCAACTCCGATCCGGGCCAATCACATCTGTGTATAGGGTTGTTGGGCGGGTTGGTTTCCTTGCTAGAGAAGCGTTCAGTTTTTCCATCATGTAAATAGTGAATCCGCCATGGCACGAGCACAACTAGCTTTTAAAGGGACTGGGAGATGACACTCTGATTGGTTTATCATTACGCCTAAAACACACCAAGTCATTAAGAGAACAGTTGATAAACTAGCAAAAGTGGATGTGGAAGTGCACTTGTGCCGTGCACTTTAGACCCATGCACTTAGATTGTTAAAATAGAACCCTTACTGTTTTTCTCTTACCAGAACAAATATTCCAGCTGTTACTGTGGGATTGTGCTTTTACAGTATTAAAGAAGGATAATGTTCTTAGAGAGACACTTTGTGCTTGACCGCTGCTTTCTTCTTTCATGGTTTGACCTCTATGGACAAAAGAATCCAGGAAATAAAGTCCAGCTAAAAGAAAGAGGAAGAAAAGAAACAGACACTCTTCTTAAAAGCTGGAGAACACCAAATGAACTTCCTCTGAACTTCCATTCGACGTCATAAAAAAAAATCACGACAACTACGCCAACCTCCAGAGGGATGTTTTAAAAATGAAATAAAGGGGTTGCTGCTTGTTTCATCGCACAACCTCTGTGTTTACCCTCAGTCCAGCAAGCTGAGTGAGAGGAAACAACTGCACAAGGGCCTGAAGGAGGTTTTCAGTTACTGCCATGGAGTCTTCGCACGGTTGTGGCGGTTGCCGTTGTTGAGTCTCTGGGGTCTGTCATTTCAAAAACACGGCTGCTAATTAGTGGCATCACAAACTTCTTAAGTCTGTATAACTCAACATACTGTAGGCTAGGGTTGGGCATTATAGCTCAAAACATAATTTTTCAATATTTATCAGCCTTTTTGATGATATTTGGTATACAACAATTATTTATTTCTGTTTATGCATTTTCTCTTTGCCAAGTATATTTGAGATGCGAAATGTAAGGAATGTTGCTCAGAAGTTTTTGAAAGTATGTACACTACTAGTTCAAAAGTTTTTTTTTATATTTAATCTAGAAAGAAATCTCTTAAGCTCACCAATGCTGCATTTATTTTAATCAAAAATACAGTAAAACTTTAGGGAAGGATACGTTTCTAAGTGAATGAAATTCTGTATGGGTAAAATCATTAAGTATTTTTTGTAACTGTATTTTAATGTTTATTGTCTGACCCCATGTATTTTTTTTCCCTATTTCTGGTTATCAACACTGTACAACATGTATACATTTAGCAACATGCATTTGGCAGACACAGACTATATCCAATAATATCTTGCATAGAAGAATTCGAGGTATATCTGTTCATGCATTCCTTGGAGATTGAACATATGACCTTGGTTTTGCTATGCTCGTTTAAGCTACAACAATTCTTAAAAAATGCCAAAGTAAACCTGGAAAATTTTAAAGATTCCTATAGCATTTAAACCATCTTAATCTCTCATACTCTTAAAGGTACCATGGCATGAACATTTTAACATTTAATGATTAGTTCCCCTAGCGATAGTTCCAGGGCTTAGTAAACTAAATAGGTCTTAAAGGGTTAGTTCACCCAAAATGAAAATGAAGTCATTCATTACTCACCCCCATGCTTTTAACGATGCATGCGCGAGAACTGAACAAGGAGATTTCCACGACGCATGCGTGAGAACTGAACAAGGAGATTTCCACGACGCATGCGCGAGAACTGAACAATGAGATTTCCACGATGCATGCGCGAGAACTGAACAAGGAGATTTCCACGATGCATGCGCGAGAACTAGGAGTAGTAGAGTTAGATCACAGTTCTCGCGCATGCTTTGTGGAAATTTCTTGAGCTCTCGTCGACAAGGAAGAAAAGGAATAGTCGAATAAAGTAATTTTTTTTTCTGCACAAAAAGTCTTCTCGTCGCATGATAAACTTATAGTTGAGCCACTGTAGTCACATGGAATATTTTAACATTTACTTCAATGACTTTCTGGGCCGTCAAGTTTCAATACCTTAGGGTGCCAGTGATCCAGCTCTCAAATTTAATAACAAATATCTTCATTTGTGAACGAAGATGATGCACAGTGTTTGGATATACAAATGAACAAAAAAGTCTTTTTTTTAGTTCCTTCATCACAACGGCACCTGTCCAAAAATGTAGATGTAATAATGGCAGAGATTATATCATTATAACGCTATCGTTCAATATTTAGAACGATAGCAAATCAGAGCAACATGAAAAGCCAACAACGTAGGCTAGCGTTAGCTACGTGATATTAACTATAACAGCATAAATAAACCAACCAACCAACCAACTAAAGTACAGCATCCAGACACAATATTTTAAACTAACCATTCGGATATGTCCTGCTGTAGCCTCTGAGTTGCAACTTCAGGTGCTTCTCCATCTGCATCAGATTCTGGGTAAAACTGTAAAGCTTGAACAACTGCATGTCTACATCCACTGTAAACAGTAGCGCACGGTACCGGCAGCAAGCAGGTCAAGGCCCCACCTCCACCTTCCCCCGCCTCTCTCTTCCTCATTAGTATTTAAAGCTACAGACACAAAATTGGCACGTCCTAAGGAAAGCTCATTGTGGGACTGGCTCATAGTGGCTGTAATCTGCACCAAGGCTGAATTTCGTGAAAGAGACTTCAGATACAGTATTAGGGGACCATTGAGACCTATATAAATCATCCAAAAAGCAGCATGTTATAGGACCTTTAAGAGAAAGCAGAGTTAACAAAAGTAATACAAAGCTAAACAACATTATACATGGGTCACAAACATCTATTTTTCTTCTTTCTTTCTAGATTCAATCTTAGTTACAGAATAGCAGCTTATTTTAACACATTCTTGAGCTTGGGGAAAACTGACTGGAATTTTGATTGAGTTTTAATGTTGTGTCCACATCCTAAAGATGCAGGTGACAGCCGCACTCTAGTCGTAGCGTCTCTCATTCTCTCTAATGTTTCCCTCTATCTGTTTACTCTGGGGGTAAAGCTAAAATAATAGAGAGGCTTTTGTAAATAAACGAGTCGTGTTTTGCTTTTGATATTGGTTTCAGCTCAGATGGAAACTCCCCACTGATGCAGCCAAGAGAGGATTCACATTTTCACTCTTCATGTTTTCAGGGGATGAGAATGACTAAAAGAGAAACTGTGAACCTTGGTGTTAACCTAGTCAGTTAAATTATTTATGACAGGTCTGGTCGACAAAGTATGACTGAATATGGCATGACAAAACATTGAATTTGAAAGGACGTTTTTTTTTTTTTTTTTGGTCAAAAGTAAATTATCAAAAAACACACAAAAAAATTATTTGACGTAGAAACAATGTGCAGAGTTTCACAATTAATTACAAAGAAATGGCTAGTAACACATTGAATTAAACATGACATTTTGAAGTACAAGACTAAAACTGTCTTTTCTTTTAAAATGTGCTAAGTCACTGTGTATTTTAAACAGAATTAACAATTCCTAATCATTTTAACCTAAAATTGTGATATTGATTTAAAGTTAATGGACAGGTATTGGGGGTTGGCGAAAGTGTTTACTCTTGTCTTCCTTACTTCCTTACTTCCTTACTTCCTTACTTCCTTACTTCCTTACTTCCTTACTTCCTTACTTCCTTACTTCCTTACTTCCTTACTTCCTTACTTCCTTACTCTTACTTACTTACTTACTTACTTACTTACTTACTTACTTCTTACTTACTTACTTTACTTTCTTACTTACTTACTTACTTACTTACTTTACTCTTACTTTCTTACTTACTTACTTACTTACTTACTTACTTACTTACTTACTTCCTTTCCTTCCTTCCCGTCCTTCCTTCCTTCCTTCCCTCCCTTCCTTCCTTCCTTCCCCCTCCCTCCCTCCTTCCTTCCCTCCCTCCCTCCCTCACTCACTCACTCACTCACTCACTCACTCACTCACTCACTCACTCACTTACTTACTTACTTCTTACTTACTTACCTACCTACCTACCTACCTACCTACCTACAGATCAAAGATGTAGCTTTATTAAATGGGTGGTATAATATTTTTGCAAGATGTAAAATACGTTTCTGATGTCCCCAGAGTGTGTATGTGAAGTTTTAGCTCAAAATACTCTACATATATTTTTAGATAGCATGTTCAAATTGTCACTTTTTGAAGGTGAGCAAAAACACAGTTTCTGTTGTGTCTGTCCCTTTAAATCCAAATGAGCTGCTGCTACCATTTGTGTGTTAGCAGCTTCGATTACCTCACACAGACACACACTGAAAATTTCAAAAACTTTTATGTTCAAACCAGAGTTAGACAATGATGGAGAGTCTCAAGAAGAAGTGGCAACATGTAGAAAGCAACAGGACATTTCTGAATGATTGGTTGATGAATTTATATTGCTGATGTGGAGTTAACTATCTTTTAGTCATTCATTAGCATATTCTGTCATGATAATCTATAAATCACGTTCCCGTGGGTGGGGTTTATGTAAATTTTAGGGTTGGTGATGTCACTACACTAACCCTGGAGGAATGTGTGTGTAGTCCCTACCAGCCGTTTGTTGTAGTCCTTAAAAATAATTTATTTAAAAGCAAACATATTCCAAGCAAATAACTTAGCAATGTAACTTTTTACATGTTGTTTATGCTCAAACAGCAATATTACACTAACTAAAGTTAGAAAAAGTGAAATCATAATCAACCACCCCTTTAAAACCATGGAATATTGAACTTTAACAACCAGAGAGCATCAAATCCTTATTCCATTTTATCTCTCTGTTTTTGTACTGTAAATTTAGTCTATTTAAAACTTTGTGTTTGCACTTTTTAAACACATACTATATATATATATATCAAAAAGGACTGAAACAAGCGAATAAAGCAAAGCTGAAGACAAACTATAGGGTTTTTAAAAGTGAATAGGCTTAAAAAGAAATGACAATTTAAAATAGATAAAAAGATATAGCCTATACCCGTATCGTAATTTATTCTTCAAATCAGTGCAGATGTTCAAAGTTCCCGCTTTGTTCTTAAAATAATTCCTTACCAGCTAAAAATGGTTTTCTTTCTACCTTCCTGTTAAAATCAATTATCCTCTGCCACAAGCACGGAGCTGTTTTCAAATTTGAGCTGAGCATAATGTGAACGTTTAATGTTTGCTGCTCATTAAGAGTTTCTGCATGATTGTCTTAAGCATGTCGCTATTATTTCTTCTCAAATTGGTTTGGGGACTCAAAATCTCTCCACCTGAAAGAACACCTAAAACCTTCAAATAAATTCTTTGAAGAGCATTTAATTGATTGTGTCTTGATGTAGTGCTTTTATCTGTGCAGACTAACTAATTCATTTATACATACGTTTGTCTTTTAATAACTCTCTTTCTGTGCGGCAAATGGCAGTTTAATGATGGCAACGATTGGTCATTTTAAGGGCACATATTTTAAAGGGCACATATCATGCTAAATCCACTTTTTTAGCCCTTAAATGCATTTTGTTGTATATTTGGAGTGTTTAGAAGTACAGAAAAGTTGAAATTATTCTCTTCAGGTGCTTTGTTTATACCTTTATATTCTGTTTTGGTCATATTTTGCAACCTGCTCAGATTTTTCTGTTCTCTATGATGTATTTTGAACAATTACGTCGGTAACACTTTACAATACGTGTGCACTAATAAGCATTAATTCATGCTTAACTAATGCACAAATAATACTGAATTAATGTGTAACTAATGATTATCTAAGCTATTCATTAATGATTACCACATTATGAACTAATTAAGAGTATGTAAGGTTAATGTATTAGTTCATACATGAATTGTTATTAATTAAATATGTAATTGTGGATTAATTCCATAATAACTAATTTTTTTAACTAATAGTGTTAATTAATATGTTAATTACTAGAATGAGCCAAAGCCTTGTATTTCAACTTCCAGATAATATGACAGGTACACTAATATGCATTAATTCATGATTAATTAATTAATTGTTAATGCAAATTCATGTGCAAATTACCACAATTACTAAATGACTAGTTAATAATGATGTGCCTCAACAAGTAAAGTCATAACATAATGATACCTTTGCAAATCATTAGCTAATGATTAATTAAGGCAGACAACTGGAAGTTGAAGTGCATAGCTATGACTAATTGTGGTAATTAACACATTAATTTACACTATTAGTTAATAAAATATGTTATTAAGGAATTAATACACAATGACACATTGAATTAATAGCAATTCATTTATTACTTAATCTATTAATCATATAGACTCTTTATTAGTTGCTGATGCAGTAATTATTAATTAATGGTTTAGTTCTTGATTAGTTATACATTAACTCATGAGTATCTGTGCATTAGTTAAGCATAAATTAATGCATATTAGTGCACACGTATTGTAAAGTGTTACCATTACGTCACAATATTTGCAGCGGAACTGACAAGGACATTGACTTCCGGTCCAACACTTCCATTTTTATTTCTCGCACTGATTTTGTAGTTTAAGCACAATGATGCAGAAGTTACGAGAGGGCAAGTCAAAATGTTTGGTTGTTGGATGTAGTGACCTGAAGCACTTCAAGGATTCCAACTTCAACAACCTCCGCCAGTAAAAAGAAGGGTTTGCCGATCGACATCGTCTGAATGAGGGGTTAATTCCTTCTATCTTTGGAGAAGACGAACAGAGAATTTTAATAAGCTGTAAATATCGTTAATAAAAATAAAGTACTTTACTTTCTTAAAACACATGGTGGTCATGGTTTAGCAGTACCTTTGTCTTTCTTTGTTTTTGTTTTGAAGTAACGTTTCACGTCTGCAGTATTATTGTTCTTGAGTTTCATCAATGATCATTTAGCTGCTGTGTTTTCTGATGCTTTTCTAAACGTATTATATTATCAATACAGATTTTTAGTGGTAAGATTAGACCGTAGTCCTTTATCTTGTTTGTGTGCTTGTTTTAACAAGAGAAATAATCGACTTTCCGTTATAACACAATACAGTTACATACCATTGCAATACATCCATATGAAGACGTTGTTCTGCAGGTTAGTCGTCATCTTTTCAACTCACTCGCTCTGGCTCGAACATGTAAGGCTTGAAGTCTTCGTTGTTGACATTTTGTTAACGTTTGAATAAAAATGTTCTTTGACGCAATATCTTATTCAATATCTTAAAGATCAATAATCTTTAATCAAACTACAAAAATGGCGAACGGGGTGGAGTTAAACTCAGCAACCTGGAATGCGGGCGGGGTCATGACACATCTCCTTTTTATTTAAAGAGGCCACTCCAAAGCAACTTGCTCACAGACGCACATCAGAAAAGGGGCCTGTGGAGCTATAATAATGAGGAGTTCAGACACAAGCATTGCAGTTTCGCTTTATATAGACCACAAATGTATGATGTAAAAAGGAATGATTTAAAAGCATGATATGTACCCTATAAGCAAAATTTCTGTGGTTACATGGGGTGCCCGATACAGACCGGTCCTTCCGCTGACATCAGATCGATACATCTCTATGTATTTCTTGATGTCGATCAATAGAGTTGCCCTCTCAGCAATATACTGATTCTATGTCTCCCATCTACCTTGAGCACATAAAGGTTGGGAGAAATCCATACTGCCTTGCTGTCAACAACACTGGTGTAATTTTTATATATTTGTTGGGAGCAGCTGAAAGCGTATACATGGTGAAAGCTGCACTGTTGCTGCGCTGTTGACGGCTGCACAGCCATCAACTCCTGTCTAAAAGTGTGAAACTTTATAATTGGATTCATGCCTCGTTTTAACCTTGCACATGAACTGTTTCCTTTAATGAATTGTTATAACTGTTGCACCTTTAGACAAATTCGCACTGCAGCAAAAAAAGAAAAGAAAAAAGAAGCAGGGTAGACCTATAGTAAAAACTGTATTTAACCCCCTGGGGACCAAGGTGTATTTGGGGTCCTTGAGAGGTTCTGACATGCCCTGACATCTGTGTTTTTTTCAGCTGCTTATAAACATATTAATGGCACAGGTGAAATTACACTATATTTAGCAGAAACAGGGCTACTATGATGTATGGGCAACATGTTTGTACATGTTTGTATTTTTGAGAGAATATTGTTTATGCGTGGTTATTTTAAAAACTAAAAATGAAAGTTTCTGAAATAAGGCCACAAAACACATACAAAATATGCGTCCACAAGACTTTTGACTAATTGATGTTGTTGCCTAGGGTTTTTTCTTCACAATGATCTGAAAATCATCCTCCTAATCATTCACATAAAACTGTGAATTGGGTTATATTGTGAAAAAACATTTCTTTGTTTGCCAAGGCAATATGCGAATGGGCGTGAACAGGCCAGCCCCATCATGAATAATTAGGTGATTCTCACCTGAGAGACAAAGACACGCATAATAATGAGCCTTTCATTCAGGTGAGTCAGACAAGAAAAAATTGAAAGGACAACACACACACACACATATATGTGTGTGTGTGTGTGTGTATGTGTATATATTTATATTTCACTTAAATATAAATAATAGGTAGTCTTCATTGCAATTTAAGTGAAATTACTGAACTTATATATACAAGCTTGATAAAAATGATCATTCTAGAAGAAAATTTCAAATGGCACTTAGAGGATTTTGCATCTGAACTCTTCATATCTCATCTGAACTCTTCATACACTCTAACAGTCTATGAACGTTCGTTCGTACGTCCGTTCGTTCATCGTCCGAATCATATTTAAACACTCTTTTTGGTTATACAGATAACTAATGGTATGCTACTAATGTAAGGATGTGGATGTCACATGAGATTCTTGTTCCAATGAATGCGAAAGTGAATTAACGCACAGCGCGCGTGTCTGTGAATTCGTCTATTCCTTCCTATCAGACACGCATTTGATATTTCGGTCTTTGTGCAGTTTACAGATACAGACACTAACGCGATTAGAACAAATCACTTATAATAAATGACTTACTGCATCAGCTAAATCCGTGCTTCTCAAAATGAAACTGTATCTGAGGTAAGTTTTTCCTCAGGCTCTCCTCACTGCACAGCAAGACGGTTTTGAAAAAAGGTTAGGACGAGGTTAGATCCGTAATAAACTATGTTTTTTTATTCAATGTGGGCGTTTTCATGGCTTGTCTCAACATTAGTGTTTGAATAGCACGCACTCTCAGTGGGCGGGGTCACATTAGCACCTCATTCGCTGTAATGAGGTGAAAGGGAAAATACTGACTTCTCTCTCTTTTCATAGAGATTACATCAACTGAGAATAGTTGCTTTTTATATAAATGACTTCATTTAAAAGAAGAGAATCTCAGCTTCATATAGAGAGATCTTTCGTGTCTCTGTGACAAGTATTTAATGAGTTACAGCTCTTTTTTCGGACGCGTTTCAGAAAGATTTTTGCGGAGACAGAGTGAGCTGAAAGCGCACCCTGTTTAAATTTATTTATTTTACAAAAACACAAGGTTTTGATATTAATAAGAGTGTACACAAAAAAAGAAGACCCTCTATAGTTTATATTCATGTATTGATTTTATTTATATGACCATTAATGATGGAGTATTTTAAGTCTATGGTGCAGCTATGTGAAAAAAAAAAACAAATCAAAACGCGGGGCGCGTTTTTGGTCCCCAGGGGTTAAATACATTTATTTAATTCTGAATATGTGACCCTGGATCCAGTCACAAGTAGCATGGATATATATATATATATATATATATATATATATATATATATATATATATGTATGGCGTGAGTGATAATGAAAGACACCTGTGAGATGCACCGGTCTCGCATCTCTCACTGAGGAGTGGAAGCATAAATGGAGGAGCGACAACAGATCGAGAAGAGGAACAGGCCTGATTTTATGTTGTGTTTTGTTGGGGTCTAACGGTACATGTATTCGTATTGAACCGTTTCGATTCGAGGCTTCCGGTTCAGTACGCATACAAACCGAACGGTTGCTTGGACCATTTTTCCTGCCGGCAAAATTCGTGCTGGCGCGGCCAACAAAATGTTGCGCAACATCAAATTGCAAGCGAATGAAAGCAGAACGAAACTGCGCTACTCATTATGTGCTTCACGGATTGTTTATCAGTTCAGACCAGCAACATATGTGCAGCGTGAGCCGATCTTGATCAAGCAACACTGTTACCACACAGCGCTAAGAGATCGGGTAAAGAAAACATTTGAATTCACAACTGAGGTAATAACATCGCTGTGAGATCTAGTGAGATGTGTGACGTCCCTGTCAGTCCTTCCTTGTGTGTATGTGTGTTGCGTCTGTATTGTCGGCAGGTGACTTGCTGATTGCGGCGTGATTGGGAGCACCGGTGCGCAGGATCTACTCGTGATCTAATAAAGCTGTCGGGTTCTGGTTGAAAGGAGGCTTCTGCTCGGATTCCAAATGACGGCTCCGGTGGTGTCTGCACCAATATGGATAGCTGTGAACGACCGAATTGTGGCTTAATTTAAAGAATAATGTGCAATAAAGTGCTGTTTGCATTAATGTAAATGTATTCGTTCTCTCCTTATTTGTGGTGATTCTGTGGAATCACAACAAATGCATTCACATTTCTCCGTTATTAACCGTAGATCTCTATTAGATCAAACAGCGCTGTCGTTTAAACCAGGAGAAACATTGTTCCGTGAATGAACTAGTAATATTTTACGTCCACAGACCAGCAACATTCACCATGGATTTAATTTAGTAACACTAACTGGAATTGGTTGGAATGGTGAAATGCTTTCAAGTACTTCACACATCTTTTTCCAGCACTTCAAAATTCAAATATTATATAAATAAATATATATGTAAATGTTATTTTTAATGTGATGACCAAAACATTATTTGTTCATCCTTCAAAGATGACCCCCATTTATAAACCTGAAAGTTTCAAGATCTAGGAAAACTCACTTATTTAAAAATATTTTTTCTTTAAACAAATAGGAAATTTCTCTGGCATTTCTTTCTTTTTTCTGTATTGAAAACGAAGCCGAACCGTGACTTGAAAACTGAGGTACGTTCCAAACCATGATTTTTGTGTACCGTTACACCCCTAGTGTTTTGATTTCTGTTGCGTGTGCAGTCGTCATTGAGAGGTATTTCTTTCTATATGGTGAATTACTGCATGATACCTGGATGTTCATTCAGGTGAAATTAGGATGGTTCACATCACAAAACAAACGTCTGTGTGCTCATCTGATACAGCAGATGGACTCTATCTGTGTCCGAAGAGCACAGACACCAGCAGTCCGCCTAGATCAAGCTAGTCCGGGCTCCTCAACCGTGGCAGGCAGCCGCCTCCTGTTCCTCCATCAGCCTCAGCTGCTCTTCACTATATTGTGGCTCATAATAGATAGCCACGAACATAGGATTCGAGCAGCAGAATTCCAATATCCTCTTCCATATCATGTTTAGTTTCTTCCATCATTGTCATAACTTCCTATCTCCACAGCGCTTGTTAGCTTCCAAACAAGATAGCTGAGATTGAATCAGTGTCTGCAACTGTCCAATAACTGTCAAAAGTCCCACCCACTGATCTGTAATAGGTCTGTAGGGTGAGTGGGTCCCACCCCCTGGAATAATAAGGAGCTAATGTTTGTAGTCACACTTTTCAATGAAATGTGATTTCCTGTTTATAATGACGATTTTTACGTCATAATTAGAAGGAAGTAAAACATCTCATGGGAAAATAAGTGAATAAACCATGACCAGACAATAATATGACTGGGTTTCTAAAGATACAAAGCAAACATCATGTCCCATTAAGATATTTTGTAAATTTCCTACTGTAAATATATAAAACATTTATTTTTGTGAGTGAATGCAGCACAATCACAAACATAAATGGACAACTTTAAAGTGATCTTAGCGCTGCGTTCGATACTATAGATCACACAATACTCTTATATCGACTACACAATTACACTGGTGTTCAAGGACAACCATTAAGCTGGTTCAGGTCATACTCATCTGACCGCTACCATTTCTTCTACTTAAATGGTGAAAAATCGATCATAACTTCGACAAACTATGGAGTGCCGCAGGGATCTGTGTTAGGCCCTTTATTATTCTCAATATATATGCTGCCACTAGGTAATATTATAAGGAAACATGGAATTAGTTTCCATTGTTATGCTGATGACACTCAAATATATATTTCATCACGGCCAGATGAATACGCTAAACTATCCAAACTGACAGATTGTGATAAAGATATAAAAGATTGGATGACATGTAATTTTCTTTTATTAAATCCAGACAACACAGAGGTAATAACTATCGGTTCTAAAATCCGTCCACAAAACCTTTCGTAGCACGACTTTAACATATTAGGATGCCCTGTTACTTTATCTACTACAGTGAAAGACCTGGGTGTTACATTAGACTGCAACCTGTCTTTTGAAAAGCATATTTCATATGTAACAAAAACCTTTTTCCACCTTAGAAACATTGCTAAGCTACGTAACATGCTATCTGTCTCTGATGCAGAAATGTTAGTTCATGCATTCATGACCTCGAGACTAGATTACTGTAATGTTTATTAGCTGGTTGTCCTGCATCCTCAATAAACAAGCCACAGTTAGTCCAAATTGCAGCTGCTAGAGTTCTTACTAGATCAAGAAAATATGATCATATAACACCGATTCTATCATCACTTCATTGGTTACCTATATAGTTCCGTATAATTACAAGGTATTGCTTTTGACTTATAAAGCTCTGAATGGTTTAGCTCCAGTCTATTTAACAGATCTTCTATCGCCCTACAATCCACTGCGCTCTTTAAGATTACTAAATTCAAGGCTTCTGGTCATTCCTAGGATATCCAGATCCACCAAAGGAGGGAGAGCATTTTCACATTTAGCTCCGAAGCTCTGGAATAGCCTTCCTGATATTGTTCGTTGCTCAGACTCGCTCTCCCAGGTTAAAACAAGACTAAAGGCGCATTTATTTAGCCAGGCATTCATATACATTTTTTTTATCTTACAATTACTGTATATTTGGCCTCTATTTCATAAACGCCAGAGGAGAACTGGCCCCCAGACTGAGCCTTGGTTCTACCAAGGTTTTTTTTTCTCCATTGGGTCATCTGATTTCCATCAGTTTTAGGACACTATCGGGTCACTTGATGAAGTTTTTCGGTTCCTTGCCACTGTTGCCATTGGCTTGCTCAGTTGGGGATATTCAAATTAAATGACCCATCATACCATTGATCAGCTCTACTAAACTTCATTGTCTTTTTTTCCATGAATAAACAAACACTGTTAAGTTGTCTTGATTGATACTGTGAAGCAGCTTTGATGCAATCTGTATTGTGAAAAGCGCTATATAAATATATTTGACATGACTTGACTTAAAGGCGATATTCTCAATGAATAGATTTTTCTGCACCCTCGGAATCCAGATTTTCAAATAGCTGTATCTCAGGCAAATATTGTCCTATCTTAACAAACATCAATGGAAAGCTTATTTATTCAGTAAAATTTACCCATATGACTGGTCTTGTGGTCCAGGGTCACACATACTAGAAATCCATTTACATATTTACTGACATATCGCTTGAGACTTGCTAATATAATTATATTATAAATCAATTTTATTTGGAGTACTTCTTTACTGCACAATGGTTGGGTTTAGGCCGTGATCCACCAAAGCTTTTTTCCAAGTGCCTGGGATTAATATTCATTTGTTTTCAATGGGAGCGCCGTAAGGCTTAGAAGGTGAGCAGCAGGTAAGTAGTCTTTCAGAATGGCGGGAGTCTGTAGTCATATGTAGTGATGAGACCAGACAACTGAGGAAGTGAACAGATGACTCTTTTATAGTGAATGTAAATGAGATGGGGATTGCTGGCAGGTGGTGGTGACAGGTGATGGTGATTAGAAGTCCGTGGATCCGTGACAACGTCTCTCTACTAGCACTAGAACGGCCATAACGGTCATTTTGACCGTTTTGAATTTTTATCTACAATAACTTTGTTGAAAAAAATAATAAAATCCTGCTGGTACCTGACGTTTCCTAAAATTGTCTGTATTTTCATTTAAAATGCTTTTCATGTAAATTAAGTTAGGTAAACGTAAGGCAAAAAAAAAAAACATATTTACCTTATTTCGGCCATAGACGGTCATATTGACCGCACTGAATTTTGCTGTATTTTTTTGTTAAATATTCCGCGGTTGATCGTGGTCTCTCTCAACTGTCAACAGAAAGGTCCGTCCGGTCACAGCGGTGTTTGCTATATAATAATTTCTACATTAGTTGTTGATCAGAAATAAGCAAATAAAACCGTTTCCGGCAGAATGTCTAGCATTTTCAGCTGGCTAAAAACGCTTTGGTGGACACACGACCTTCCGTTTAGAATACTGAATATTATATTATCAGCATAAAATTTCTAGTGAAAAGTTGAATTGAAAAATATACAATAATTTCATGTTTTCTTCTAATTTCTTAAATTTACTTATTTGATTAGCAGCCAATTGTAAAAGATCAGAATATAAAATATAAATTTTACATGATCCCCTGGTCTGAAAACACTGGAACAACTTTAAATAACTGTTAAATCTTACGGGACTATTTATTTCACACACAAAAATAAATAAATACATTTTATATATACCAGTATATATTTAATTATTTACTGCTACTGTTGTATTGGCTGTTGATTTAATCCTAAAGCTAACAGTCAGGACAGTTGTTGCCGAATGGTTAGATAGTTGGACCTGCAACCCAAAGGTCACAGGTTCGATTCTCAATACTAGCAGGAAACAACTGATGTGCTCTTGAGCAAGTTACTTATTCCCTAATTGCTCCCTGGGCACTGCAGTGACTGGCTGACCTTTGCTCTGGGTGTGTGTGTCCACAGTTTGCTGTGTGTGTTCACAACTCACTGCTCTTAATGTGTGTGCACTAATTTGGATGGACCAACTTAAACGCAGAGAACAAATTCTGAGTATGGGCGGCCAGTACTTGGCCTTCACTTCAGTTTTTTTTTTTTTTTTTAGTTTCTTGATCTTATTTTCTCTTCAGGATGTTCCAGCGTGAGACTTCATGTCTTTATATGCTTAACAAGATCTGTGACCCCCTTCACAGCAAATTGGGTGCTAAAAGAGTTGAAATAAGCCATAACACACTAGCCTTGTTATTTTAGACTGTGACCCTTATCTCACTAGCACCGAGTGTCACTGTTTAGCATGGAACTAAACACATGATTTTTATATTACCCTACATTTTTAGAAAGCATCATTCATGTAAGGTATGCAGATTTTTTGCTCAAACATATTTCAATATTACACATTTAAATTATGAGTCAAAATGTGTTTTAGTCTAACCGTAATTCACAGAATAAACGACACCAAACACTGTAAATTGAACACATAATACACATGTGCAAATGTCATCGTCTTCAGATATTCAGGTTTTTGTTGTTTACACAGAAATCGTTTTCAAAAACTTGTGTTTGTCTTTAAACGAATGGCCAAAACTTTTTTAATTGAAAACAGTGTCATGTGAGTAAGGCTTTTTATTTAACAGAAAAATCATTATGTAGCTCTCTAACAGAGTTCATTGTATAACATTATCTATTGTGAAGGGTCATATTCATCCGCACATTCACTCAGAGCCGAAGCACAACCAAAACAATGTTTTGCAAATTGCATTCAGTTTAGTTTTTGTTTAGAAGTCCAAAACTAGTCATCTCTGTGTTCTTAAGAATAGAACAGACCAGAATATCACAGAGGCATTTTAATTTAGACTAGTAAGCTCACAGTTTTACTTTGGCAAGCACCACTCTCATTTTATTTAACTACATGAAAGTGCCCCACATTGGATGGCCTTCTTCACTTTGTATTGCTCACATTGCATTTTTTGAACGGTTTTGATTATGTCTGGCTTTGATTGGCAGTTTGGAGTATGAAGGGCTCTTGACAGAACTCCCATTCGCCTCTTCCATCCAAAATCCATCAGAAAGCAGTTCACTTTAAGAGGCCTGAAGAAGAGAGGAATCTAATTAAAAACTCCAGGGGCATCAGAAGAAGGTTCTGTGGTAACAAAAAGGCAGTTTAATTCAGTCCAGTTAATTGAATCTACAAGCCTTCCGCCACTTTTTGCTGCTCAGGCGTTCTGCGATGTTGACTCTAAAGGACCCTTCTTTCTCCACTCGTTCCTTTCCATTCCATTGCTTCTCGAAGGATGAAATCAATTTCGTTCAGGGGCCATTTTGGAGTGCCCTTCAGTAACATACACAGAGCAGTTTAGTAAAGGGTCGCTGCTGACATTTTTAGTGTAGGCCTATGTAATAAATAGTAAATGGACTGCATATATAGGGCTTTCATGGACCTAATGGCCACCAAAGCACTTTACATTGCCTCACATTCACCCATTCACATACTCATTCATACACCGACGGCAGTGTCAGCCATACAAGGCGCCATCCAGGTCGTCTGGAGCAGCTGGGGTTAGGTGTCTTGCTCAAAGACACCTCGACACTTGGTCAGATGGAACCAGGGATTGAACCACCCACCTTTTGGTTTGAAGACAACCTACATGAACCACTGAGCCACTGCCGCCCCATGTTATACCAGTGTTTGGTTACTTAGGGATGAACAATAAAAATTAAACATCTGGATAAGACAAAAATACAATTTAGAAGAAGGATTGACGTATTGACTTGTTTTTTAAAGTTTAATTTAGAAAAAAAATCACCTTCAATCTACTTTACTTATGTGCCAAGCTGTGATGGATTCTGAACATGGTGATGTCATGTCACTTGCTAATTTAAAATTTTTCTAAGTTTTAACATTTGTGGAACCTTTCCACTGCACAAAAGGTTACTTCCCAAGTAAAAAGTTTCTTCATGCTAGGGAAAAAAAAAAATATTTTATAAACTGATCACTGAAATCACAAACACTGAGGTTTGCAGAACCTAAAGTATTTATTCTATGGCATCACTTCAATTAACATTAAAGTCAATTAAGCTTTACACTCACTTCTTCTGGAGGTGAAGCAGGGACACGAATAGTTGGCACTGATTCGATTTTTCAGTAGCAGCTTCTTAGCAAAACTAGCTTTATACTGATCCTCATTTATAAAGCAGTCCGAGTGAAAAATTGGCATTGCTCGTGAGGAATATTACCTTCGAAAACAAAACTCAGCCACTGCGTCTTTGGCGGTTCGGATTTAGGAACATCAAAATGACTGTTTGTTACACCCAAGAACAGAACACTACAATCGCTTAGAAGCCATTCTGCTCCAGCGTATCAACAATGCTGTGCTATGATGACAGCTCGCTCAGGGCAGGTCTGTGTTGAAACACTGTTGTTAATAAACAAAATGTGTGGGATGGGCATCCCGGCTCGAATTTGAGGCAGGGGAAAACATAAGGAGATTAAAACAAAAAACATTGGATTTTTGGATTTATGACCTTTTTATTACTTTCTTATACTTTATTATTTTATAAATTTTTATATAATTGTTGTGTACAGGCACGGCCAACACACATTTCAGTACAATCAACTAAAAGTGCATGTACCATTATATTACCCCTTTAAAATAATGCCAATGAACAGTCAAATAATTATGTAACCATTGTTTTTTGTTTTTTATTCAAACTTTCATTCTGGTGTGGCTCATTCTGGTACTGTACGTAACAGTGACTTTTAAAAATCAAGTTAATTCCCAATGGATAAAATTTAGTCCCAATCTACATTTTCTTTCTTGTCAAATATCCTGTTTCTCTTCAAAATGCATCCCATTACATACTTATTTTAAAATTGGATGCAAACATCAATATGCCATGATTGAAAGTTTTTAGTATCTGGATTTCAATACACCCTTGCTCTTACAAAAAGCAAATATACAACCTGAGCTGAGCTCTTTTCCTGTCATGGAAGTGGATTCCATATTGCTCTCAAAGTCAAAACTTGAATATCATCCATCTGCACCACATTCTCTATTGAATACACCCCCATGCACATACATTTCATCCTCTGCCACAGCTCTTACCGCATGAAGGCAGCGTACTTACTCTTTTAGTCATCTGTCCATCTTCTCAGGAAAGGGCCGTACATTACATTACCTCAGTGGCTCATCGATTCGCTTTCACTCGTAAAGTGCTATTGACTAAAGTACGCACGCTCCATAGTACAACTCTTGGAATCGTACACCAGCATTGCACAAAACCCAGCCAAGCCTTTGATCCTTCTCACCCCCATACCAATTTTTACTGCTTATGGAATTATAAATAACCACAGAAGGGTTATCCTCAAAACTCGCTTCAGGCACTGTTTTCAGAGGCAGAGTACTCTGTGACAGACAGTGGTTTTCAACAGGTTCGGTTTCAGTATTTGTAAAGTATTTTTTCAGTAAAGTATTTGTTTATTGGACAAAAGTGAAAAAAAATGTCCTTAAAACATTGAAATGAATCTTTCTTCAGGGTACATCACCAGTAGGTGGCGATTAGTGATTTCTGCATACGAAATCGTATTGTTCACTACATTGTAGGCTGAAAAACAGCATATGACAAGTATGTCCAAATAGGCTACGTGCACAAACGTAGAAGTCGGCATATCAGTTTCTGTCTACGACTGTTTATCCACTAATAAACAAACAAGAAGAGTGCTGCTGTTGTACGAAAAAAAAGTTATTAAACACATCTAAGTTTCTAAGAAATGTAGGTGGATCTAACGCCCGTTTACTGATCCGCAGCTGTGCCACAAACACATACTTACTATTTTTATTTAAAATCCAGAAGTTTCAACGCATTCTCATCCTTTATCGTCATATAGAACGCTATATGAAAAAAACGGCGCTATACTACCCACATGGCATCCATTATCGTTAATATAACACGTGCTGTGATGGTTAGGTTTAGGTGTGGGGTAGGGTAGGGTAGTCTCATATTACGCTAAAGGATTTATTGGATTTATTACGCCTTGGGTTCGTGTGTTATATTAACGATAGAGGGTGCCATGTGCGTAGTATAGCGCCGTTTTTTCATATAGCGTTCTATATGACGATAAAGGATTAGAACGGGCTCAAAGTTATGTTGCAACTTTTATTTTTTTTTCAGTTGTGTCAGCATTGCAATTCTTTGTATGCACGTTTAAACACAATTTAAACAACATAAGTTAGGGCTATTATTCCATGCATTACTTATACTTATAAGCAAGTGGTCAAATATTTACTATATTAAAATCGCAAATAATTTAAATTAAATCTTAACATTGACAAAAGCAGCCGACTTCCCTTTTCTTTTGCATTTCAATTTTAAAACAATATATCTTGCATGTCACAAATAACTTGTTTTTCCACCTCCACGATTGAGACGAATGTTGTTGTTCTTTCTGTCGCCTTGTTGAAGTAAATTTTAGTTTTCCTTGATTTCCTTGATTAAATGCACATCTATGGTGAGATTACTACATTTTATTTAATTAAACACATTTATGGTGAAATTACTCCATTTTCAGGTCAATCTTTATCATTTTGATCACGAAACATGTCACTTCGGCATTTGCAGCACAGCAAAAATAGACTCGGGAAACGATCGCCGTGCTGCTGTTATACGTACCACACCAGTGAAAAGTGAAAGCCCTAACTTGTTAACATGGTGTGTTAGGAGCACTGCTGTGGGGCACTTTGCTCTGCTTCAAGTCGCTAACAGCCATTTGAGCTTCTGCTTCCTGAAAAAGGCTGCACAAATTAGACATTTTTAATTCAGCGTTTGCAGCACAGCAAAAATAGACTCGGTGTGGAAACGCCGAATTAATCGTTTCTGTGTTTGTGGTACAGCCACGGATCACTTATTCACTGCAAATGCATCATAATATGTGAAAGCATATTTTACTGCGTAGTTACTGCCTTTTAGCTTTGTAGGGCAGTATAGCACGTGTTGCTCCTGCACCGCACTGCAAAGGGGGTATGTGTGAAACGGGCGTTAGATCCACCTACAGTTCTTAGAAACTTAGATGTGTTTAAAATCTCTTTTTTTCGTGCAACAGCAGCACTCATCTTGTTTGTTAATTAGCGGATGTGGAAGAGCAGTCGTAGACCGGAAACTGATATGCCGACTTCTGACAATAGCGGAAGTTCGTGACTACGCTTGTGCACGTAGCCTATTCACAGTAGTCCTAAAAAGTTTGACTTCTTCACGGCGAGATTCTGAAGTGTGCATATGATGGACAATTTACTATCCCATGGGGCCACAGGAAAAGATTTGTGATGGACAGTGAAGCGATGCAACTGACTCATCTAAAAGGTCTCATGTTAATCACGTCTGGATTATATTCATACTATATAGAACATACCTTTTTAGAGGTCGCAAAGTAAAAGCAAGTACTTATTCAAAATAAATACCTACTCAAGTGAATATGTGATTTCAGACTCAGCCATTGTCTTAATGTATAATTTAATTATTATTTCAATCAGATCATTTGAATATGCTAAATCATTCAGGACTGAAACATGCCTGTTTTTGTGACTTGGTCATTGAATTGTCCATTTAACCAATTTGTTAAAACACAACATGAAATGCCTTTATGAGTGTCCCATCTATTCAACCAACGTTCAAACACTTATTTTGCTCTTATCTTTCAGTTTTTAGAATGGATTTGCTCTATTTCCATTGCCAGAGCTAACAAAAGAACTGTCTGGAAATATTATGTAAGACACTAACTATTAACTTCTTGTAAGGACAAGCAATATCGAACTCATGCTGTCTGTCTGCCTTCATTTGCAAAAGTGGTGAAAACAACAACTCTTCATTTAATCATTTAGCAGACACTTTTATCCAAAGCGACTAACAATTGAGGAGAGCAATAGAAGCAACTAAACTAACAACATGACAACAATGCAAGTGCTGTATAGTGCCCAGTTTGGTCTAATGCTGTATATGTTTATATATATATATAGAAGAGAAAAGAACCAAGGCCGTACATTACACTACCATACCTACGTTTGTATTGTTTGTTTGCTTAAAAGAACTGCAAAATGGACAGTTTTTTTTTTAATAATCTTTTGGATTTCGATGATTTATTAAGCATTTGAAAAGATTGTTGGCAAAATGTACATGTAATATAGAATTAAAACTGTTTTAAAGTGTTTCGAAAGATTCCCGTCCAATCTTTTGTTTTGACATCTTATGGAGGTGGCACTAGGGTTAGACCCTTCAAATCCTCCTGTTATCCTGGTTTCATCCTCTTGTTGGTTTATACAGTATCCTTGTTGCGAGTTGGGTGCATATTCTTTTACTTTGTGTAGTTTTCTTAGTGGTTTTTAAGGATGTCACAAAGCTCATCTATTTTGGCATGTCTGATTTGACTAGTTTTACCAATTAGCCATGGCGTTTGATTGGACTTACAGGCTTTGGTATCAACAAAAGAAATGGGGAATCTTTTTCTCCTTTTGTTAAAAGATTATACACTGTTTTGTTTTGCAGTCCTTTCTGTTTTGCAACCCAGCAGAACAACTGGTTTAGATCATAGCCTTCCAGCTGAGAAATCAGACCGCTTGGAGCCACAGCAGAGAGATTTTAATTAAGAGACCTAATTCAGTCTGGGTGAGGTGCCAGGAAAAGGCAATGCCACATGGGCTGGCACAGTTCGTAAGAGCTTGACTCACTGTATGTGTGTTTGAGAAAGAAAGAATGTGTGAACAGAGAGTTTCAGGGATTTACTGTTGCTTGGCAGCCATATTGGATGCCGGATGCTGTGAGACTGCGTTACACCTCAGAGAGAGGTGCTTCTCTCAATGGCCTAATCAATAGTCAATTTTCTGGAGAAGAGAAGTTGCTGCCTTACATTTTTAAGTATGAACTTTTTTGTAGGATATTAAAGGGGTGGTTGATTGCGATTTCACTTTTTTCATTTTAAATAGTGTGTAATGTTGCTGTTGGTGCATGAACATTATCTGCAAAGTTGCAGCGCTGAAAGTTCATTGTAAGCAGAGATATCGTCTTTTAAAAATCAGGAAGTTTAATACCTACAAAAACGACTCGATTGGGACTACAGCTGGGTTTTAGACGTCACTAACCCATACATTTGCATCAACCCCTCCCTCCGGAATATGCAAAAAAGGGCATGCGCATATTTCTGCGGCTCGTCGAGTGTGTTATGTTCATCCAGGTGTCAGGTCTTCTGTGTTCTGGCTTCCCACGGACGCTGTAGTTCGTCAACAATGGATACAATTTCTGTTTGATTATATTCCTGAAAATGACGATCGTAATTTAGCTCTCTGTGCTGCACATTTAAGGAAGACAGCTTCCAGAATCTCCACGAATTCATTGTTGGATTCAACAAGAAACTGTTACTAAAACATGAAGCCGTTCCAACTTTAAAACCAGAGGCAGCAGTTGTTGTGCCACAACCTGTAAGTAGGCTAAGACTTAATCATTTTAAATGTATTTGCATGTATAATTCCAGACGTTTTATTTTTATCAAATGCCAGCGCTGGCTTTATAGCCACTAGGCTACTAGTTATGCTGTTTTTTGTCTACGACAAATGCGTTACGTTATGGACCTGAATTTTGTATAGCCTATGTACTAATGTTGTAAATGTATTTTCAAGTATACTTCATGACGTTATTTTCGATTTGATCAGAACGTAAACCAGTGCCAACGCTGTTTGTGTATATAGTAGCCGGTCAGTTCAATGCTACTGTTTAAAACAAACGTGTATGAAGTAAAAAAATATATATATATAGGCAAATTATCATTCAGAAACGTTTAGTAAGAGCCATGTGTGGTGAAGTTCTGCTTGCCTCTCTTCATAGCCGCTTTTTGGGTCTGAATCTGGCTCATACCTATTCTGCAGTATCGACACCATTTCGTAAATTTGACATGAACAACACATGTAACTTCGACCGTAAAGGTAATAATGGGCGTGAACCTTCCAGAAAACGTGCACTACAGTTTAGCCAATCACAACACACTGGCCCAAACTAACCAATCTGAGCCCACTGCCTGTTTCTGAGGGAGTGGTTTCATAGACTCAGGAAGAGAGACGACAGAGGAGAAAGCGTCATATAATAAAGGTGAAATTTATGAAACATAAGACATTTAAAAAAGAAAAGAAAAACCACGAATACATGTTATATTGCACCCCATAAACACAATCTTTCAAAGAAAAAAAGCAGTACCCCCCCCCCCCCTTAAAAGTAATTTCAACTATCACTTTAACATGACTTAAAATGAGTTGAATCTTGTATAAATTTAAAGTTGAAAATTGCTTAACTTATTTTGACTTAAAATAATGTAAAAACATATTTTATCAACGTATTGATCAAATGATTTTTTTTACTGGGGGCATTAATAAGAAACACAAGCAATCACATTCACTCCCGATTTGACAAGCAGTACATTACGTTTTGATCTCTATTTTTCTCCTATTCATGTTTCTTTTCATATTTTTATTTAAAAATAAGTCTAATGTGTGAGTCTTGAAAAAACTGAGCACCAAATCAGAATATTCAGATGATTTGCAAGATCATGTGACACTGAAGACTGGAGTAATGATGCTGAAACTGAAAACTTTGCCATCACAGGCATACATTACATTTTAAAATATACAATACAACTTAAAAAAAAACACACACACACACACACACACACACACAAAAACACTTATTTTAAATTGTAATAATATTTCACAATTGTTCCCTTTTTCAATTAAATTCAGCCTTGATGAGCATAAGAGACTTCTTTCAAAAACATTTAAAAAAAAACTAACAAATCAAACTGTTTCATGTAAGACGGAAGCAAGATTAATTGTCCACACACAAGATGTTACTTCACATATTTTGAAAATTTGCACTGGAAATCTACTGCACTGTAGATTTGTAATTAAGCTCTTACCCCTGTTGTTGGATCATGGAACCAAGCTTCAGTTATTTTGCCAAGATTGATCAAATTTATTATTAATTGTCAAGACATGGAGAGAAAGAAAATTATTGGAGAGATCATGTCTTCATGCCCAGCTTTCTCTGACTAACACAAACTTTGGGGGTTTATGCCGACCAGGGGAAATGAAGCCAGCCCAAGTTCTACCAGGAAGACTCAATTGTCCATGTCATGTATTACCTTCTCATTTATCCAATCATATCCTAATAGTCAGTATAAAAGGGTGGTACTTACACATGTCTGAGTTCTCAGATGCTGTCGCTTCAATAAATGATAACTCTAACCTAATGACTGATTGAATTTTATTCAATGTCACATAATTAATGTCACTAATTTGCTTGTATTATTAAAATGTATTTTTATTGAAATTTTCAAATCTTTACTTTTCTATTCTCCAAACTTAAATTTTAATCATATTTTTTTCTCAATGTGTTCTCTTTTGTACACTGTAGATACATGCTGATGCTTTGACAGATGCTGTGCTATCTCTGATGCTCTCCCTATAGCGTACAACACTTCATACAGCCACTTTAGACTAGTAATCTTAAGGCTTTGAATCTCTGACTTGTACACACTGATACAGCAGTGAGGCAGAGATTACGAGGCCTTTAAAATGAAGACATCTCTTTCTGGGTTTGTATGGGAGTGCTTTGGTTATCTGGGGTGTATTCCAAAGGGCTTTCACATAAAAATAAATAAATAAATAAATAAAAACACTCCCGGGTTCCTTCGCTCTCTTGCTGTGTCCTTTAAGGTTCTGTTGTATGGGATGAATATAAAATCAGAATGATTAACAAATGCAAGCACAAATACCAATGCACTTGATTAATGTTGCAGAAATGTTTTACTATCCACAACCAAATGCCTTTCAACTTGCCTGTGCAAAATTCAAAATTGAATGAATGCGTTGCAATTTGTACAAATACAAACATTTTTTGTGAATACAAATGTTTTCTTTTGCATTAGTGTATCATAATTTGCGCATGCAACAAAGAAGTTGTGCATGTGTGGATCAGGTGAACAAGAACATGCTCAGAAAATGCTTAATACAAATTGTATGGATATGTACACCTGTTTCACCTCTTATTTACCCTTACACTGCACACGTCTGTGGCGCGTTTACAGCTGCGACATGGCTATCAGAGCTGATGACGCCCACAAATTGGCAAATTGCGTGGAAATGCTCCTGGTGTGAGTTTTCACCACGTGAAGGATGAAATAAAACATTTTTGGAGCCGTAATGCACCGCAGATATGTGCAGTGTAAATAAGGGGTTTACACATAGGCCTACTCCGTTTGCAGTGCATATTTTTTACCATACCCATGTCAACAGGTTGGAGCTTTCACTGCACGCGAGTGCACGTCCAAGAGGAGCCCTCTGCTAATAGGGAATCGTAAGATGGCCGCTCGAACACTTCCGTGGCTTCACTGCCTGTTGCATTTTGTTGTAGATTTGGAGTGTTTATAAGTACAGAAAATATGAAATTATTCTCTTCAGGTGCTTCGTTTATATCTTTATATTCTGTTTTGGTCATATTTTTCAACCTGTTCAGATTTTTCTGTTGTCCATGACGTTTTTTTGAGCAAGTACGTCACCGTATTTGCAGCGGAACTGACAAATAAGGACATCGACTACCAGTCCAACACTACGAGAAATCCGCCATTATTATTTCTCGCTCCGATTTTGTAGTCCGAGCTCAATCATGCAGAAGTCACGAGAGGGCTAGTCAAAATGTTCGGTTGTTGGATGTAGTGACCTGAAGCACTTCAAGGATCCCCACTTCAACAACCTCAGCCAGTATACAGAAGGGTTTGACGATTCGGGTAAATTCCTTCTATCATTTAGCTGCTGTGTTTCCTGATGCTTTCTAAACGTAAGTTATCGTATTATTATCAATACAGATTTTTAGTGGTAAGATCAGACCGCAGTCATTTATCTTGTCAGTGTGCTTGTTTTAACAAGATAAATAGTCGACTTTCACTAATAACACAACATAGTTAACTTACATACCTGCCTCCATATGAAGACGGTTCATCGTCGTCATCTTTTTCAAATCGCTCGCTCTGGCTCGAATATGTAAGGCTTGGTGGACAAGTCTTCCGTTGTTGACGTTTTGTAAACGTGTGAATAAAAATGTTCTTTGAAGCTATAGTAATCGTATCTCTTATCAAACTACAATAATGGCCGAAAGCAGAGAGTTGAACCTGAGTTGAGCTGACCGTGAACTCAGCGACCTGGAGGGAGAGAGGGCGGGCGGGGTAAGACGGTACGCCTTTTTATTTAAAGGGGCCGAATTGAAACGACTTGCTCACAAAATCACATCAGAAAAGGGGTAGAAAAGGGGCCTGTGGAGCTATAATAATGAGGAATTCAGACCCAAGCATTGCAGTTATGCTTTATATAGACCACAAATGTATGATTTATAAGTAAAAATTAATGATTTAAAAGCATGATATGTACCCTTTAAGCCCATTTCAGGCCTTAATAGGTTAGTTCACCCAAAAATGGAAATTATGTCATTAATGACTCACCCTCATGTCGTTCCAAGCCCGTAAGACCTCTGTTCATCTTCGGAACACAGTTTAAGATATTTTAGATTTAGAAGTAGAGTTTTCTGTCCCTCCATTGAAAATGTATACACGGTATACTGTCCTTGTCCAGAAAAGAAATAAAGACATCATCAAATGTCTTTGTGACAAGTGGGTTAGTTCGAATTTTTTCAAGCACCGAAAATACAGCATGAATGAATAGAACAAAATACAGCATGGATGAATAGAACGGAACTTTTTATACAAATGTATGCAGAAAAATCGACTGAAGGGCGCATTAAATGCGCAAGAGGGAAAATTGCCATAATTCAGTTTCTGACAGGAAGAAACGGGACCCCCAACAGGAGCAGCGAGCTGTTGAAAACCTCTGTTGAGTCCAACAGAGCAGGTAATAGTTGGACATTTCAGTTCTGGTCCCTTAAGCACTTTGCTGGCCTTTCGGGATAGTGAGTGCAACTAAAAAAATCAAGTGTGTCATTTGGCGAGACAGGAAAAATGTGTGTAGAAACGCATCAGGATCCGTTTGATATGCCTTCACAGCTCTTGCTTAACCTCACCTCACATTCCTGTCCCGTCTCATTGTGAAAAGCATCTCGCAGAAAGTTTCTCAATGTTCCGGCTGTCTTCGTCTGAGCTCTCACCCTCTGACCTGTTTTATTTCTGTTACGGAAAGGTGGCTTGACATTCCCGGCTGCAGACATTCGTCTGTTTTATCGTTCTCAGTCTCATTTCTTATAGCTTGTGCTTGTCAAGTGTTCATTTAATAAATTCCGCTTGCCATTCTTATATTAGGCAGTTGTGAGAAGCACCTGAGCTCTCTTGTGAGAATGACCAAACTCATTATCTACTGCTTTTTTTGTGAGTACTGGTTAACAGGTAATGGTTTCCCTCTGTTGTCTGATGAACTTGAAGACCTTATGACCTCTCAGATGTGTATTGGTCCAATACAAATGTTCACTTATTTGATTTCTGGGGAAAAGAATTTGCTCTGCACTGTTACGGATAAACCCTACATGGAGAGAGTTTCTAGTCAATATTAAAACAATGGGGTTCCTAACACTGTCACAGTACAAGAAACTGTATTTTAAGTTATTTATATATTTATTTTTTTCTATTGGCTATTAATTAGTATCATGGGGAGCCGAAAATGACTGAGAAACTGTCATGAGAGTCTTTATCCAATCTGTTTAGAGAGCCATTGATGGAAAGCAAGACCAGTTGAAAGTGCATGCAAATCTCACAAAGAAATATTGGTAACACTTCCTTTTACAGTCCAGTTACCCATGTAAATACTATGTACTTATTTTAGTAACTACAATTACTGGGTAATAACTAGTACTGACCCTGAACCTACCCCTAAACCTACCCCTGTTCCATGTACTTACCTTTTATTAGCCAGTACTTTCTAGGTAAGTACACTGTAAGTAGACTGTAAGTACTGTACTGTTAAAAGAAGCGTTACTGAAATATTCAGGGCATGTTTCCCCACAAACTAGCACATTTTGGGCCCTATCATACACCCGACACATTGCGAAACCAGGCGCGACGCAAGTGGTTTTTACTAGTTTCAGCCCAACGCAGTTATCATTTTCACATCCTGCGCTACACTGAGCAATTCAATTTGAGGTGAGTTCAGGCGCATTGTTGGTGCATTGCTATTTTGAGGCAACTGAAATAGACTGTGCCATTTACCAACTGTTTTATTATAATGTATCAGATATGGTGGAATCCGGCTTGTCCCGTAGGTGGTCTGCTTGTGCACTTTAACCTCGCAGCATGAGCAGATCCATGTCCTCGCTAGAGAAGTATTCAGTTATTTTTGTCTTTTTGTTTGAAGCATCGAACACCCGCAAATAGGTTTATGAAAATTATTTTGGTAACACTTTACAATACGGGTGCACTAATATGCATTAATTCATGCTTAACTAATGCACTGATAATCATGAGTTAATGTATAACTCATGAAGAACTAAACCATTAATTAATGATTACTGCATCAGTAACTAATAAAGAGTCTATATGATTAATATATTAAGTAATACATGAATTGCTATAAATTCAATGCGTCATTGTGTATTAATTCATTAATAACATATTTTATTAACTAATAGTGTAAATTAATGTGTTAATTACCACAATTAGTCAAAGCTTCAACTTCCAGTTGTCTGCTTTAATTAATTATTAGCTAATGATTTGCAAATGTATCATTATGTTATGACTTTACTTGTTGAGGCACATCATTATTAACTAGTAATTTTAATTGTAGTAATTTGCACATGAATTTGCACTAACAATGAATTAATTAATCATATATTAATGCATATTAGAGTACCTGTCATATTCTCTGGAAGTTGAAATACAAGGCTTTGGCTCATTCTGGTAATTAACATAATAATTAACACTATTAGTTAAAAAATGCATTATACTGGAATTAATCCACAATTACATATTTAATTAACAACAATTAATGTATGAACTAATACATTAACCTTACAGACTCTTAATTAGTTCCTAATGTGGTAATCATTAATGAATAGCTTAGATAATCATTAGTTACACATTAATTCAGTATTATCTGTGCATTAGTTAAGCATCAATTAATGCTTATTAGTGCACCCAGTATTGTAAAGTGTTACCATATTTTTTATTTTATTTGAGATTGCCCACTTTACTGATGTGAAGTACATCTCCATATTTTACAGAGATATTAATGACCTCTTTCAGCCTATTAAAGTGTAAATTAAGAGCTCAGATAAGGTATCAAATATAATGTTAATACATGTGTGCTTTGACAAAAAGAAAAGAAAATTTCAGGTCAGTTTTTTTCATTAAATCAATGCTTGTAACATCAAAAACATAGCATAAAGTATCTGATTAGTGTGGCATAAATAATTCCATATAGCCTACATTAATTTATAACCTTAATATATGTTTCATACCCATAAAGTCACAGCCTTGACAGGTGTTTCCTATCTTGGGAGCTTGGAGGGAACTACATCCATGAATTATGAATCAGATTACAGTATGAGCTGAGATCTCGATCACACCTCTCTTTTTTACAGGCGCGTGCTGATTTTAAATCAGAACAGTTTCTTATGTTGTGGGCCATGAAATATTCAGCACCTTCAATGGAGTGCGCTATTAATGTTGTACGTGAGCGCAGTATCTTACATCAGTTCTGAAATTATAAAAGCCACACAAAACCCAGTTTTTTTCAATGCAGAAATATTCAGTGTTACAGTAGCCATGTGGCCAAGTGATGTCAGGAGGCATAATTTGTTTTTAATGCCTAAGTTAAATAAAGCATACAAATGAGAGGTTAAATTATAAAAAAATTATACATTTTATATATATATATATATATATATATATATATATATATATATATATATATATATATATATATATATATATATTTTAAATATTGTATTTTAAATATGAGGAAAGAACAAAACACTAAACTTGATTTATCTACAGGTTCTATTTTAAAGAAAAAAAAATCATATATTGACTACAGCATAATCAGTTATTCATATTTAGTTTGTTTTCTAATTTGTACAAAAATTCTATGTAGACAGCCTGGTTAGAAAATTTGACATATTTCATTGCGATATCATAAAATCACCCTCTTTGAGATCATTGAGTTAATTTGTACTTTATACTAGAAAAATACAGCTCTAATTAAATTATATTATATCATCAGATAGTTGCTGTATACACTACCGGTCAAAAGTTTAAGATTGGTAAGATTTTTTTTATGTTTTTAAAAGAAGTTTCTTCTGCTCACCAAGACTGCAATTTTTGATAAAAAAAAAATACACAAAAAACACAGTAATATTGTGAAATATTATGACAATTTAAAATGACTTTTTTATGTTAATATATATTAAAATGTAATTTATTCCTCTGAAAAAAAACTGAATTTTCAGCATCATTACTCCAGTCTTCAGTGTCACATGATCCTTTACAAATCCCTCTAATATGATGATTTTATGCTCCAAAAACATGTATGATTATTATCCATGTTGAAAACCATGTTTATTTCAGGATTCTTTGATGAATAGAAAGTTCAAAGAACAGCTTTTATGTAATTAGAATCTTTTCTAACATTATAAATGTCTTTACTGTAACTTTTCATCAATGTAACTCATCCTTGATGAATAGAAGTATTGATTTCTTATTTATTTCCCCCCAAAATAAAATACAAATTCTTACTGACCCCAAACTTTTTAAAGGGTAGTGTTTAATGTAAGAAAAGCTTTCCATTTCAGATAAAAGCTGTTCTTTTGAACTTTCTATTCATCAAAGAATCCTGAAATAAAAATGTAAAAAACTGTTTTCAACATGGATAATAATCATACATGTTTTTGGAGCATAAAATCATCATATTAGAGTGATTTGTGAAGGATCATGTGACACTGAAGACTGGAGTAATGATGCTGAAAATTCAGTTTTTTTCAGAGGAATAAATTACATTTTAATATATATTAACATAAAAAGGTCATTTTAAATTGTCATAATATTTCACAATATTACTGTGTTTTTGTGTATTTCTTATCAAAAAATTGCAGCCTTGGTGAGCAGAAGAAACTTCTTTTAGAAACATAAAACAATCTTACCGATCTTAAACTTTCGAACCGATAGTGTATTTCAGAAAATGCATTTATCAGGTGTGGGAACCCTGTTATGATGACCTTTGTGCTAATAATGCAGAGAGAAGACAGAGGAAGATAAGCAAAATTTCTTCACATCCTTCACTTGAATTATGAGTCTTGAACAAATATTGAGTCATCAGGCAATTTAGCTTGACATTGACTTAAATCACCTCTCCGAAAGCACTTTTAAATCCAATTCACTAATATTCTCCTTTATTAAGATCTCAGATGGACGGCAGCTTTGCGATAAAGGAAAAAAAGAATACAAAACAGGACGAAAACTATTAATCTCTTCCCTTTTGATGAAAAGTGGACCATGTCCTTGACAATACTCAGAATTTAGCTTGAAAAAATGAACTGCATCCCATGATTTCGTGTGCATTAAGGATCTAGCATGCTTTCCGGCCTCATTAATGCTGGAACATCTGCAGTCCACTCACATAATGGCCTATGGGACTTCAGTGGACGCATTTAAGACGAAGTCGCACGGTCAAAGAATAAAGGGTTCCCTCCTTCTTTTTAGTGCTTTAGTCTCTGTTAATGCACACATTTCATGCTGGGAGACTGTCTCTGTTTCTTCCGTACCACAGGTATGGAAGTGGCGAAAATTGACTGACCAGCAGTGTGTGTGGAAATAAGAGAGCGCATTAGCACACTGTATTATTATTCTTATTATTCTATTGGCAATTAATTAGTTCCATGGGGAGCCGAAAATGACTGAGAAACTGTCATGAGAGTCTTTATCAAATCTGTTTATTGATGTAAAGCAAGACCAGTTGAAAGCTATGTCTGAACTAATGTTTGTGCTATTAATATTGTCTGCTAATTTCAGCCTGGTCTCATTGTTAATATGTAGGTATTTTACGTTTTTGCAAAGATAGAAAACATACTTTTTAGTACGTTTTGATAGATGCTGAAACGTATAATATGGACGTATCTGCAACATTTAAACTTAACATCATTACGTTTTTACAGCTAAAAAAACGTAAACTGTTTACATATATTCTATATCATACAGATATCTGTATAATTTCCCTTTTTACCATTTTATATATAAATGTAAGATCCCGTAACCCTAATCCCAAACCTAAACATACCCATTATATACATAATATAAAAAAGGATAAAACGGTGTTGGAAAGGGCAGTTTTATTAACAATATAACGTTAGCATTAAAATCTATTTTGAGCCACCAATCCTACTCCTACCCCTAAACCTACCCATAACAATTCCTTAAAACTAACATATAACAAACTACAATTATAAAGAAAAACATAACTAACAAACAAGTATAATCACAATAATTTATTTATTGCGAAAATGTCAAAACCGATACCAAAAGCCGTTCACATGATGATGCGTTGCAGTCGCAGTCTTCTCTGGCAGTATTGTAATAGTTTTGTATGAAGTATGGAGCAGAAATGAAATTATAATCAGTGAAAATGTTAATCCGGCTTCGGTTCGTGCTTCTCCATTTCAAATGATTAACCAACCGTCTCACAGTCCTTCATGCCGCAATCTGTGACGAAGCAGGGAAGAGCCAATGAACGTTTGATATCACTGCCGTAAAATATGATGTATCGCTTCTCAAGGGCGCATTTTTTTAATTTGAATTCATAACCAGCCCCGCGTTTGACATGTACGGTCGCTGCTGAGAATGGAGTACGAAGATCACGACAGGATAAGAGGCTGAATTAGGAGTTGTTTCTTGCATACAACTAAAGTTATGGATTCTAAAGATTTGGATTACATCAACCTAATAAAATTGATGTCTTTTGTGAACTTTTTTGTGTTTTTTATAGGAGAAAACGCTTTATGTGTCTCAAGGTAAATAAACTATTACAAAACGGTTAAACGAGTAACGTTAAAGAATGTATTTTTAAGGTTTTATATTGTATTGTTTAACACCATGCAGGCGAAACGAGCAAAATGTTAATATTTATGAGTATTATATCAATAAATGCGACTAAAAACTTAATTAATAAGACCGTGGAATGCAATAGGGTCAAAACATAATGCTACGATATTAATATGAGTAAATTGTGATACATCATAAGTACAAATGTGTATGTCGGCAGACTTGTTCATACTTAAATAAATGACGTTTTTGTGCTGTCAATACATAAATATTTTACGTTTTAATACTGTAAATACGTCTGTATTATACGTTTCTGCGCATATAAAATTTAATTATACATACGTATGATAGAATGACACTTTACGTACAAATGCATACGTATTCTCATGAGATCACGTTGGCTAATGTATAGCCATGTCTTCCTATCAAGATGTTAACAAATGGTTATCTGGATGGTTTACTCAGCTATGGTAGATTAAATCTGTTCCAGCTCTGCTCTGTTACACATATCCGGTCACTCAACTCACAATTCAAAATATGCCACCAGTTTCCTCAATCAGTTGTCAGGTCTCGTTGATGCAACATCAGCTTACTGACTCTCTCTTACCAAGACATTACGATCATCTGAATTACGTGGTTCCCGTACTTACCGATTATCTTTGGATTACTCGTCCTGTCTCCCAGATCTCCAGTCTTTGATCTACCTGCTGTCTTCATCCTGTCCGTCTTTCTCAGCTCAGTTATCATCCATCAACCTGTAACAGATAAGAGACTTCATCAGAATCTGTTCCTCCGCTGATTCAACCTATTATTCCAGTGACTCAACTTACCTGCCATGACTGTTTCTGAGTGCTTTAATAAACATTACTGCAAACTTGTTTGTGTTGTTCTGATTCATGACACCTATAAGGCCGTTCACAATGATAGTGATTTGAAGTGACATTATCTTTCTTGGTTTAATTTTGTTAATTGGCTTTTTCATTGGCATTGGCATGCTCCATTGGGTGTTTAGTAAATCCTCTTTAGGAACCTCTTCAATTACTGGACTTCAAAATAAATCAAACCAAAAGGTGTATATAAAGTTAATTGCAATTAATCACATCCAAAATAAAAGTCTGTGCTTACATAATATATTTGTGTGTGCTGTATATAATTATTTTGTATATATAAATACCTATGCATGCATGTATATATTTAAGAATTATTTGCGCTTAAATTATATATATATATATAAATATTTTATATATGAATAACATATGCATGTGTGTGTATTTATATATACAAAATAATTATATACAGCACACACAAATATATTATGTAAACACAGACTTTTATTTTGGATGCGATTAATCGCAATCAATTTTTGCACAGCCCTAATATATAATTATTGTGGATTTGTGAAACTTATGAAACCCTATTTTTAAGTAATTGCTAAACAAGGATACTATAATTGTTTAATTGTTTCAGGCGAGAAATTTGAGGCAAAAACAATGTTTTTTTTATTCATCTGTCTATTTTGGGATTTTTGGCATTTCATAAAGGGTTTTTTTTAGACTAGTGGACTTTTTACTGTATCTTTTAGGGCACTTTATCTGTGTTTTATCTATGACTTCTTTGTTCTTGAAAACAACTTCTTTGTTCTTGAAAAATATGCAAATTAGGGCATATTTATTTAAACAACTCATTTACATATACACATAATTGGATGTATTAAATTTTTGATATAATCAATTTACTGGTGAAGTATGATGATAAGTTATTTTTTTACCCTATTCACCTGGGTGAAAAATATGATCATTTCGCAAGGTAGAACAACTTTGATACCTCTCTCCTCTGTGCCGTGTGAATTCACTCTCACATATAAAGATTTCTGTGTAACGTATCGACCGATGGCACTTGGACTTTGATGGCTGCCGTTTGTTGGCACAGAGATTAGCAGCGATTGAGCTGATAACAGGAGAGTGATAGGTTAAATCACCTGCTCTCAATCCCATATCACAAAGAGAACAAAATGTTCTCCTCTGCTTTCTTCGAGTCAGTCCCACACCAGTTTTGCACCACAAATACGTCATGATAATAAAACTCAGTAGCGTCTTAAATCGTCACTGTATACTAGAACATAATTCTTCACCGAACAAGAAAAAGCAACCAACATTTTCTTTCTTCAAGAGACCAAAATTTACAAAAATTATCACTAATCAAGCTGAGGCTAATGAACGAAAGGCAATCATGAATAAGACGGCTTGGAGACTAAGCAGACAAAGGAATGACATAGAATGGGCTTCCTTTCATAATCCATTCATGTCAGAACAAAGTGTGACCTTGAGAGTTTGCTGAAACCACAGTCACGGTTGGCGAGAGGAACTGTACAGTATAAGGTGGAACCCCGACATCCGCTGCATACTGTTACTCGGGTGTCTGAACCCAACTTAAAGTCAATAGTCTCCTTTCACCAGTTTCAGACTATATTCAGACACATCCAGGAAGCCGTTAATTATAGATGACAATACCAAAGTACCAAGAGGGAAGACGAGAAGGTCAAGTAGAATGAATTAATAAATCACAGAGGAAGAGTGAGACAGGGAAACATGAAATTAAGACATGAAATGAATACCATGTACTTAACGAGTTAGTGAAGGTTTTAAGAAATACAGACTGAGACAATGTGGGCAACTGTGTAATTTCTGGTATCCATCTCTAACTGTAATACGTCAGAGAGACATTCTCATTTTGATGTATCTGCCATGATGACACATGCAGTAGTAGAGCATTTAAAGACTTGTCAGACAAACATATGAACACAATTCCCATTCAGTCATATGCCAAACAGCACAGTGAATCATTTTGTCCTTGACTGATGTTGTCTGACGTGCTGGTTGTTCATCTCTGAACTCTGACTTGATCTTGACTGGGCTATACTAGATCATCATCTGCTTGGGTTGTTGGGCACTAAGGCTACGTTCACACTGCAGGCTGAAACAACCTAATTCCGATTTTTTTTGCCACTATGCGACCTGTATCTGATCTTTTCATGACAGTCTGAACGACACAGATCCGATCTTTTCAAATGCGACCCAGGCCTCTTGGGTATGTGGTCCAAATCCGATATGTATCCGATCTTTTGAAATGCGACTTCAATCTGAACGACCAGGTCACATATATCCGACACGCACGTCATTGCACGCACCTGTAGCTCGCGAATACACTTCAACGCGTTTCTGCACTGTTATGGGCCGCCACAGACATGTCTCTTCCCGTGACAGAGTTGATCGAAGACGCGTAGGATCTGGTCATTCGGAAGTTACTGATAAATTCTGTATCAGTGAAGCCACTCACATCAGTATCCCATTACTCCTGGCAGCGACACAGCACCCACACGTTTCTCTGTTTAATTTTCTTCTTAAAATGAGAAGATTGTAAATGTGCTGGCTCTGTTGTGAAAATAACATTAATATTGCTAAACGAGCTCCACTGTAAGACATCCATTTAGCTACTTCCGCAAACAAGTGACGTCATTGACCGTTTAGTACTCTTCTGCACATGCGGGTCACTTCTGGGTCATTTCACGTTCACACAGGAGATCACAAAAGGTCGCATTTAATTGGAAATATGAACGGCATTGCAAAAAAATCAAATTTTTTCAAAAAATCGGAATTGAGCATTAAGCCCTGCAGTGTGAATGTAGCCTATATGCTTCCCGTTCTACCTCACATCATTTAATGTTGGTTACATTGTTTAAAATAATAATAGTACTACTAATAATAATAATGGTTACACTTTATTTTGATTGTCCATTTTAGTCACTAGGCTACTTACTACAAGTGACTTTGCAACTACATGTCAACTAACTCTCATTAGAAAATTGGTAGACTGCAGTAGACTGTTAGTAAACTGTTGCAGGTTAATAGAAAAAGTTGACATACTTGCAAAGCTACTTATAGTCAGTAAAAAAATATGTTGGGAACCATCAAAATACAGTGTTACTACCAATACTCTACCAATGCTCTAATAAGTTAGTTGACATGTAGTTGCAGTTTTTTTAGTAGTTAGCAGAACATCTAAAGTAGAACATTGATATTAAGGGTTGCCTTATCACATTCTTAAACATCTTTCTCAATGGTTTGGTCTTGTTTTGGAACTGGTAACACTTGCGTTCACATATTCGTTAACATAAACTAACAATGAAAAATATTCTAAAGTCAGTCGTGTGTCCACTAAAGCATTTTTCCACGTGCCTGGTGGATGTTTTCAATTGTTTTCAGTGGTTCAATGTTTTTAAGTGCCGCATTTTTTAAATGCCATGAGCGTAACAAGGCACTGAGCATTTTTTTTCACGCTAAAGCGCCGAGCGCCCAGCATTTTACTGGTCGCCAAGAGTTGAAAAATGTTCAACTGTAGGTGAAACACAGAGCTTATAACTGTCACCTTTTACCCAGCCGTCCAATCACAGTGGAGGAGGAGCGGGACTAATACCACACCGACCACCTGTCACAACATTCTGTCGGTACAACGACATCAAGCAGATCTTATCTAAATAAATTTGTTTCTTTATTAGGAAACAAATAGCCTCTATGCACAAACCCTGATGACTTGTGTCTCAAAGAATCTCAGTCAGCGTCTCTACTTCCGGAAGCGCGTTCTGCAGGCCAAGTGTATAGAGTCAAAACTTTAACAAAATCAATTTTCTCAGAAACGGAGACAATGATTATAGAAACGCTGATTCGCTAGTCGAATTTCTAATTCAATATAGAGAATTCTAACCCTCAAAGTTGTTGATATAGCTCGAAATATATCATTTAAATAACTTCTCTTTTTTACTCTTGTGTAACAGCTAACTGCCTCACAGTGTTGTTAACATCATTCGCGTTAACTGCAGGACGTTTTTATAAACAGCAAGTGTAATTTGACACTATCTCCACCTAACGCAAAACCGGCTTCTGACCATGAGTCTGACGTAGCACCAGATGTAACTGGGCGTGCTGAAGACAAACCCAGAAGCGATCGTACATAGAGGCTATTATCTGTGAAATCAGTTACAAGTAAACTGTGCTGTGGATATTCTGTATCATTGCAAAGAAACATCTCAACGGAAAAAAACTCTCCGCTGCCAGAACGCTCTCAAGCGCCCAAAGCAAGGCATCTTCAGCAGAGCGTTGAGCCTTTTCAGCTCCCTAAAAACGCTTTGGTGGACAAACGGCCTTGGTGTTAATTTCAACATTTATTAATTGTAAATTTTGTTAGATTTAGTTACTTTTATTTGAATAAAAATATATCAGAAATACTGTGAGAAATACTGGTGTCTCATGCTTGGAATCGATTACACACCAAAACCTCTTACTGTACAGCAAATGCTGCAGAAAAGAATGCTGTTCATTACGAGAACAACTTGAGTAATGCCAGCATCCATTACAAGCACGAATCGATGAATGAAATGCAACCTTCATCTGAGGCAACCATGCCTTTTAACTCAAAAGCAATTTTCTTAAATGACACCCACTGGATCCACTATCTGATATGCCTGATATTGCTATTACCCGCATTTAAATTACGCACAGCTCATTATCTTTGTTTGAATGTGTAAATCTAATGTAATTCATTAGAGATTGTTCCCCTGAAGTTATGAGTCTTTTACGTCATTAAAACGTGTTGCAAGGATGTAGAGCTGTGCAAAAATGTAACATTTGTATCAAACTTTTCAACCAATGTTTGTTTCAACATTTTGTTTGTTGTTAATAATGTGCCTACGTTGAATGCTGTTTTAAGAAAATTTATGTAAAATTTTACATGTAGATTGAGTGTTTCAACTAATTGTATTATTAGGGTCTTAAATGACATTGCTTTGAGTGATACAAGGTACTTTTAGCATTGGAAAAGAAAGCTTGTATGTCTTGTAGATTTGTTGGTTTTTATATGTTGTATGTTTATATGGACCCATGGGACCCATATTTCTGTCATGACTACTGCCGTTGACTGTTTGGAATGGTAATGGATATGACCATGTTAATATGTTTGGTCTTGGCGTAATAGATCTTCTACGCTGCTGCAGAGTAAATACGGCACTTGCTACTGCCAATACATAGGCCTACTCGACATGCTGCTATGAGCAAGTTAGACATAGTGCTGCTTTACAATATACTTACATTACTTGTAGCAGATCTATACAGGTGGAGCTGGGGAAGGTGGAGGGTTTCTGAAAGCGCCTTAAAAATGCTGACCAAGTATTTGAAAGGTTGAGCAGCGAGATCATTGGCTACTGATACAGCAGGAACCAATCAGCTCTTCCCTATAGAGCATGATATGATTGCAAGTAGATTGAGTTTGGGATCTTTCAGCCTGCCCCATCTATAGAGTTTCATGACAGAACTTTGTATTTCAAAGAATTGGGGCCAACTAAGCTTTCGGAAATCCGATTAGTGAATTCCCACTTGCTTTTAAATTGACCCAGCTCTGTTTACACCCTTAAAATCCATGTAATGCATTTATGTCAAATGCGCTGTCAGTAAATACGGATACAAGTACAAACAAAATATTTGCAAACTGACAGTAAAATGGGCATGAACAAAAATCAAGTAATGCATTTTGTTTGCCTCACTGCACATTTTAACACATGGCTAAAATGTGCTTCAAAATTGACTGTGTTTAGGACATATGTTTATCATCTACATGGTGACAGTGTTTAGCCGATTGTGTATGCTGCTCTGCTCAGATTCTCAGGCTATCCCATCGCTCCTTTATTTCCCAATCAAGCCCTTGAAGAGGAATCCATCTGAAATTCCTATCTAGAAATGAAAGTATAAGCATCTTATCGATGCGGTTCTAAATGACTGCTCTCTGACATATCCCTTGATTGATGATATTAAAGAACTAGTGAGAAGAGGGAAGTAAGTGAGCAAAATAGATTGAGAGAGGGGAGAAAAATCGTTAGACTGTTCCTGGCAGCTAAGCAAGCCTCCCGTTGATGCGGCCGAACACAGTTTAAGACTGACATATCCTTGAATTGCTCTCAGACTGCCATGTAATAGCTTTCACATTTTTGACATATCTTTGCCATTTTCGTTTTGTGGATTTGTTTAACTGCCTGCAATACATAACCATGATGATGAATTGGGTGAATATTAGTGCTGTCAAACGATTAAAATATTTAATCGCGATTAATCGCATTAATGTCATAGTTAACTCCGATTAATCGCACATTTTTATCTATTCTTAATGTCTTTTGATTTCTTTTTGTTACATTTTTTTCTCATTTTAATGCTCTTATCAACATGGAAAAGTGGATTGGCTTGTTTAGTGCAAATGTTTTTTTTTTAATTATTATTATTGAAAATAACATTGGAATAGTGTTCAATTTCACTCTAACATATATAGCCTAAATAATCTCTCACACAATGCAACACTGTCCATCAATAAAAGGGTGAAAGAAATACTGACGAGGTCCTGATATTGACGAGGGGTGGAGAATTTGCATCATCTGTGTTTGTGTGTGTGTGTTTGCTTGGCCATCATCAAGTGGTGTTTCAGGCTGGACGTGCTGCGATGATGATAGCTCAGTTCATAATTGACAAAACATACAGATCGCTTTGGTCTTGTCAATGGGACAATTTGGCAACTTTTTAAAAGTAAACTTTACATTCAGAATCTCATTGGCATCCATTTCGGCGTTCGCGCTCGTCATCCACTCAAAACATAACGTTACTATTTGGCCGGCTCGCAAGCTGAAACGAGTGTGGCACAAAACGTCCTCGCTGCTGCCATCTGAAACCCATTCATTTCAATTGCTTGCGCCGCGCGAGGACGTTTCGTTGCTTCTTCGACCAAAGCGCAAGCGGATCTGAGCTAGACCGGAAACAAAACATCAGGCACGACGCACACACTCGTTTGGGCTTGCGAGCCGGCTTTGAGTGGATGACGAGCGCGAGACGCTGAAATGGATCAGGACGCATGCCGCGTCCTGTTGCAAAAGTATGTGAAAAAACTACAAAGTTTGCTAGGACAAAAAGACCGTTAATCGCGCGATAAAAAAATTAACGCCGTTAAAATGGGTTTGCGTTAACGCCGTTAATAACGCGTTTAACTGACAGCTCTAGTGAATATATATATAGTTTTACTTTACAAATTTACATTACAATTCAAACAATCTTATTTTCTTCTACAGTACAAGTAGTTTTTTTCTCCATTTCAGTAGGCTATTATTAAGAGTTGATAGAGTGTGCTTAATTTTCATGATTTTTTTTACAATGCTTACAATCTTTATGGTCCTTTAAAATAGGTTTCATTTTTTAAAATATTATTTGTTATTCCTTTCTTCTGATGTTTGGGGTGAAATACAGTATGACCAAAACATTTCTCTAGAGGTTTCATCTGGTTTCACAGTAGCATTGGATTGTGAAATTAGCAAATGTAAAGAGCTGTGAAAAACTAGAGCCTTTACGGACCATGAAATGCAACATTTTGTTTCATTGAGGTCTGTTGTTCCACTTGATTGTTAGCTGCCTTCTATCAGCAATCCTCCCTCAGCACATCCCCACAATCCTCCACAGTTTCCCAATGTGTGCTTGTGATCTGGGCCGGAGTCCAGCGTTATTGAGTGGTGTGTGTTGAAGGAGAGTCACCGTAACCTCACTGCCCACAAAAACAAATAGGGCATAGATTTGAGCCATAAGCTCCAGCACAAATGACACTATACTGCTAAACCTTTGAATTATGAGGTTCCGGAAGAATGATTGGTGACAGATTGTGTTTGGATAGCTAGTTTTATTTGTATTGCAACACATTGTTCGCATTGTAGATTGGACCAACACATTCTCATCCCAAGACGTCATCTAACTTTTGACCATACGTCAACATCCAACCTTTTAGGGTACCCTTTAAACATCACTTAAGCCGCGTTTCCACTGCAATTACCAGGAACTATTTGTCCCAGGAACTTTTTTCACAGGAACCTTTTTTTCCCCAGACCACTTGCTTACTGCGTTTACACCGCGTACTAAAGTAACGGTCCGAGGCGGGAAGATTATAGTGACGTTAAACTCAAGGTTAAGCTGCGTGCGACTGCTCTTCCTAGCCTGCGCGTTTGTTTTAAGTTTTGTATGGAGGAGATTCAAGCTTTGCTGCTTTTTTGTGTGCGATTTGGTTTACTAACGAGGTAATTAACAAAACGGCAGAAAAGAGAAGAGCACCCAAAGCATATTCAGAAAGCTCGTAATGCTAGATATAAAAGTAGACATTTTTTTTATCAGCAGACACTGACCGTGAGATGGATGGGACGAACGCGCACCATCGGGCAGAAAGAATAGCGTGGTAAGAACCAATCAGCATGTTCAGCGCACAAGTCCCACCCCAAAAGTTCCTGAACTCTGAAAAAGTACTACCTCGCCAGTAGGGACTTTCTAGGGGGAAATGTTTACCCGGAACTTCATTTAGACCCTGGTTCCTGCGGAGTAAACACACTGAGTACCACCCCAAAGTTCCTAGTTCCTGGGGAAAGTCCCTGTGGTGGGATGATGATCCTAGGGCATCATTCAACTGACGCTTTCCCTTTAGCATCAGTTAGATGACACAGACAGGTTTATGTCTGGGGTATAGGGTTAGGATTAGATAGCGTCATCTAACTGACGTTAAAGGGTACCCTAAAACTGTCGGATGTTGACGTATGGTCAAAAGTGTCAATTATATGACGTCTCGGGATGAGAACTGGCTGATTGGACGTAACAAATGTGTCAAAGTTTTGATAGCATTGGCGAATTAGCCCCTGTTTTAACTTCTGAATAATTTTTTTTAATTTTATTTTCCTAATATTTCTTTACATCATAGTGTGGCGAGCAGGACGAGGCCGAAGGCCGCGAGGCCGGTGACGTGATTGATAAGGAGCGACACCTGCATGACGCACTGAGTCTCGCATCTCTTACGGAAGAGCGGAAGCATAAAGGAGGAGCAACGACAGTGAAGATTCAGAGAGGAACAGGCCTGAACCTGTATTTAGTTTTGTTGGTGTTGTATAATCGTCAATGAGGGGCTGCTGTCTTTTACTTTCATTTTGTATTTGTTTATTTTATTATTAAATTGTTAAATGTTTGCTGGTTTCTGCGTCCTTCTTCCCGTAACAACTGAATTTCTAATGTTTGTAGCAACTTGCATGAAGGTAAATGAATGTGTAAATAACAGTTGTTTTGCTGGCAAGAAATATGCTCTCATCTGTCCATAATATATACAGTATATTGGACAAGGCAAGACATGTCTGACTATGCATTGATCATCAGACCGAACTTGATCTGTGTCTGGTTTGTTTCTGCACAAATGAAGCCCTGCTAGATGACAATATTCAATTCAATTCGATCACTGAAATATGTGCTGAAATCACTTCTATTGTGGAAAATACCAAACAGAGCAAGAGAAAACCATCCAGACAATGAGAACTGCTAACCTTCTCGTGACGGGCCGCATATATATTGACTGTTGGTCAATAGCATTGTTTAAAGCTAACTTTACACTTTGAATCCAACTAATGAGTCCCTATGGATCAGCCCTCTGTTGTTTGCTGAGTTTGAACTTTCTCAGTGGAACTGAAGCAACCTTTATCAGCCTGACATTGTGCACGCTAAGCCTTTGTGACTACAGAAAATACCCTGAAATCCATTACTGAATTTCTCTTTCTCAGACAACCTTGACTGCAAATATCTATTTTAAAGCTGTCGCACAGTTTAGTCCTACCAGCGATTCTCTTTTAGTCAGTGATAACTGCGCAACCATACCGTTTGGTTGAGATCAAAAAGGCATAGAAATAGAAAGGAATTGTACAAAGAAAACATACTGACGTGTGATTTACACCCCAAACCCGACAACTGAAAGCTTCCCGCAGCATGTATGTCTCAATCCTAGAGCTTTACAATGTGAAATGGCACAGCAGTATGATATCCAGTAGAGATGAAGGGTTCCATTGCTTAGTTTGTCTGTAATGAGACCCCCATGACACTGTAGTAACAGTGTGCCCTCTTGGATTGCGATAACACATGCCTGCTTGTGTTCTCCGCAACCCAACATAATTGTCACATCAGATGAGCATCCTATTGACCCAGCAGTGAAGGGTTGATTTTTGGTGACGTGTGATGTTTTTGACATAGCTGTTATTGTGGAGGAATGGGCATGGGATTTCTTTATGTTAATCTGTCTTTAGCTCCCTTTTTAAATCAAGGTCAAGGATTACAACTGACTGGTTGGGTTGCCAATATATATAACTATGGGTTTTCACCGACGTCATATTCTGGGTGGTAACCCGGATGAGCGCCATTATGGAGGCACTTTGATGTAAACAACAGCCCGGACTGCACTGTTTTTGTACTACTGAACACAGTGTTACACTAAAAACACAGGGAAAAAAAAACAGTGGTAGGTGCGAAATCATATAGAGAAGGACTTAACAAGCAGGAGAGCGGAATATTTTTACAAACCAATGTTAATATGTGGTAAAGGTCCAAACGAGCTAGCTTCTCTAGCCCGTACTGCAATTCTTGCTTCTATTTCTTGTTCCGACATTGGCTACGTTCAGATTGTCAGGCCAAAAAAGCACATGAAATCCGTTTCAAGCAACATCCATATGTGGTTTGAAATCCTATTCAAATACAAGGACATATGAATATGCCTCAGTCGGATCGGATTTCGGGTGGTATGCGACTCTCACGCCACATAAAATGTAAACGTCAGTGGTTTTTAGAGGAGACATGCAGCAAGTCGCTGCCGAAACAATGCTGTTTAGTTGCAAAGTGCCGGACGAGCAGAAAAATATTATTTCTGAAACATATATTGAAACTGGCGCAGACAAGTACGCGGAAAAAATCTGTAAGGTTACATAACAGCCTCTTACAGTTCTGCAGCTCTATACACAATAAAGTCAAGCGTGGCGGCTACACATATCCATGTTGTAAAAATTAAATAATCTCTATTGCAAATGCAAACCCTCCATTAGTGTCAATGTCAGTGCCGCATTGCCCGAGAGCTGCATGGACACATAAATCGCAACTGAACAGTTGCGATAAACAGTGTGGACATCATTTTAGATCAGATTTCAATCGGATACAAAGATAGTTGAATTTGGACTGACAGTGTGAATGTAGCCATAGTTAATACGTTAACATTTTAGCCATTGTCAAAGCTTCATTTACACGTGACTGATGAGCTGATGCTGTGCCTCTCAACTATCAACTCTTTTATCAGTTTTTTTGTACTCTTCTCTTTAACTTTTGGCAATCTATAGACCTCGAAAGGTATTTTCTCAATGCGACCAATTAGTACAGACCAAAACTCGACCATTGTCAGCAGAAATAAACAGCCAAAATTAAGAGTCCGTTCAGTTCAATGACATACGTTCTGTGTCCCAAAACGGCCGACTTCCCGATTGATGACGCGTCGTGAAAACCCTCTATATATAAAGGTAAAAAAAGCTTTTTACTAAAAAAAGCTTTTTGCTGTTTTTACTAAAAACTTTCTCTATTGATTACCATACAAAAGTAGCCTATTTTATCTTTTTTATTTATTTTTTTGAATATATGTTTTATCTCTAATATTTCAACATATGAAAGGGATGAATATTTGTATTTATTAAAATATAAATATATACTACCATCATTTCATCCATCCATCCATCCATCCACTCACATGCTCGCCCACTCACTCACTCACTCACTCACTCACTCACTCACTCACTCACTCACTCACTCACTCACTCACTCCTCTTACTTACTCTTACTCATACATATGTACTTACTCTTACTTACTTAATGGGCATTAAAGTCTAGTCAAAGCACACATTTTTTCCTGACCACTAAAATCATTTACAGAGTTATAAATCAACTGCCAGTTTTTTTTTCTTCCCTCCAGGCATTCTGTTGCACTCTGCCTATCAGTTTTTGATTTTAAGAATTCATGACTATAAATCAACCTAATTATACAAGGCTTACTCAACTTGCTGTTCTGGTCAACCCACGACTAGGCACGTGCCGTCTTCATCCTGTTCACTTCATATCAGGCAGGTAAAGCTCTGGAGAAGCTAATCGTACAGTTAGACTCTATTAGCTCAGTATACTTGAAGAGACTTTGGAGCCCTAGAGGGAAGGATTGATTGTGACACATTGGTTCACCTGCTCTGAGCCTTCGAGAGGCCACAAACAGCTGTCGACACATGGAGGGAAACGGACTAATTAAGAACAAAGGATTTTTGGGAGTCGAAAATTCAGACATAGAGTGTAACACCAGATGCTTTACCTGTTTGATGCATCGAAAACAGGTCTGAGAGTGGGCAGACAGATAGTGAAGAGGGGCCAGTAATTTCACATGCCAAACGCTTTGTGTTTTGTTCTTGTCATTGCTACCCTGTAACAATTATGGAGCAACCTAAATTGCAGCTGCCACTTGGTTGATCTTATCAAATAGTACTGTGCAGATGCTCTCATATATTGCTTCTTTTCCCTTACAATATTGCATAAATATTTAGGTCTTTTTTTTTGCTCACACTGCTTTGGTGCAGTAACAATTGCAAACAAACAATGACTTAATTGTTGTGATTATTACATTGCAATGTGATTGGTTATACACAAATGTATTGACAAATTGAAATAATCTCCTAATGCACACAAAACATTATGAAAAGGCTAGTAACAAACAGTTGAATGTGCAGATTGAGATTTGGCTTGGCTTTAGTGGAGTTATTAAACTTTTGGTAACACTTTATTTCGATAGTCCACGTTAGACATTCTACTAACTATAAGTAACTTTTCAATATGTCAACTAACTGTCATTAGAGTATTAGTAAACTGTCAGCTTAATATCTTCTAACACTTTATTTTGTTGGTCCCCCAACAGACATTCAACTGACTATGAGTAACTTGGCGACTACAAGTAAACTTATTCTCCAAACCCAAAGCCTAACACCTAAACCATAACCTAACAGTCTACTATAATATACTAATAATCTAATGAGAATTAGTTGACATGTAGCTGAAAAGTTACTAATAATTTGTGGAACGTCTAAAGTGACTTTTTATTTATTTATTAATTTTTTTTGCTGAAAATATATATATATATATATATTTTTTTTAATTAAAAGCATAAAATAAATTGACATTTCAATTTAAACTGTTAAAACAGCAAGGAACAAAAGTTTAACAAAAGTGACAGTAAATAAATTGAATGCCAAGAAACTGAAGAAAATGAATGCTATTCTTCTGAACCTGGTATTTATCAAAGAAACATGAAAATAATATATCATGGTTTCCACATAAATATTAAGCAACTGTTTTCAACATTCATTGAATTTTCTTGAGCAGCAAACCAGCATATTAGAATGATTTCTGAAGGATCATTTTACCCTGAAGACTGGAGTAATGGTGCTAGTTCTGAATTCAGTTTTGCTATCACATGAATAAATTAGATTTTAAAAATAATACATTATGTATTATAATGTAATACTATTTCGTAATTCTACCGTTTTTAATGTATTTTAATGAAATAAATGCAGCCTTGGTGAGCATAAAATATTTCTTTCAATAACTTTTAAAAAAATCTTCCCAATCCCAAATTTTTGAATGATAGTGCATTTATAGGCAATTAAAGACTAATTGATAATTTGACCTCAACAAGCAATGAGTGTAAGCAAACTGCAGTGAGAGGATGCCTCTTCTTAAAATGTGTTTTCTTCTTTTTCGTTATGCTCATGTCAGAATGCCTGCTAACTGGGGGCTTTATTTTTCACCCTTATTATTAATAAACATGTCTATTTTTCTCCTCATCAGCTTTTATTTACCCACAGGACAGTCTGAAACATCAGTATTTGTCTCCACCATTGACCAGAATATTAATTCCGCTCTGACAATGATGCAGCTACAGTATGTGTCCAATACTTGAGGGTAAGTCAACAACTGCATGGCACAGAAAGATTTTATGGCATGTTTGGCTATTCTACGCTGCTATTTTTCCTTTCTTATCAGCATTGGGTGACAAGTAGCCAACAGGGTGCACATACTGCCAAATTAATTTTTTAAAATTGATGTAGCATCCAACGTTTCAGAATTGAGACCGTGGTGAAAATTTTCCGCCTTGATGTTGCAGTTAGTGTCATGCTGTTATAAACACTGACCTGAGGAGGGCAGTATGGATCTGATTAACAACGCTTTGATTGTTCGCTCTACTAGTGGACACAGACAAGCTTGTAAAAACTTAGATCCCTCTAGCGTATCCTCTTCCTGGATACAATCAGTGGAGAATATTCTGCTGTTATTGTGCTGCTGGCCTGTGCTGCTAAATAATTGATGGGATTCTCGTGGGCAAAGCTTTGTGTGTGTTTGGAGCTCTAGAACAGTCACTTTGATGGAGGACATTCACTGACGGTTGTTGAAGTGTGCGGAGTGAGTGTGCTTGTGTGTGTGTGTGTCTGCAATCCTGACTCATCAAACAGCAGAACAAACACATGGATTTAAATATTTGCTCTGCTTTATAAACATGCTAAAATGTAAACTGCCAGGGATACACCCATTCAGATGTGTTCTTTTTTTGATCCGGGCGGGTTGCAGCATCTGCCTCCGCTAAATAAATGTATACCATTTTGTGTATATAACGGAACAGATTGTAAACAAGTCAAGGCCTGAAGCTACTAAAGCTTGAAAGAGAGATGAGACACTGTGGTAGAAAATGCAGATTTCACATTTCTTAATTAAAATGGCCTACTATTTATTGACACTGACACAGGAACCATTTCTGTACACAAACTGTTAAATCAGCCAAAAGGGCCACACTTATTCCACAAAAAGCCATCCATTTTAAATAAAATGTCATTTGAATATATTTTATTCCAATTAATATTATTAATAAATCTATCATATTTCTGTGGCCTCAAATAGAGCCAGTTTCATTTCAAATAACATTATTCAGCATCCTCGACATAAGCTTTTCTTAACCTTGAGCTTTCACATTAAATGAAATTGTTTGGCATGTTACATCTTTCAAAAAAGCTTTTGTGCATTAATGTGTCATCTAAGACGGGTGCTAGTAAATTACATCGCTGTCCACATTTTCAGAAGCGATCAAGGACCTTTTCATGACAAAAGTGTAGTTTAGAATATGGTAAAGGACTAAACAGCCCTTTCTGTCACTACCATCATCAATCACGATACAAAACATGATGTGGTTTGACTGATGAGCTCTCGCAACACAAAGTTAGCATTCACAGTTACAACGATATTGCATTAGATGCAGAGTTAAAAATGCACTGGTTAATTTTAATGTGACATTTGGGAGCTAATTATATCAAATATGCATTCATAGGACATGTGGAGGGCTGAGAATAAAGGCGGACGGGCCAGATGCGGCCCACTGGCTGCATGTTGAGTGTCTGTTGACTTCAACAGCACTCTCATTGTTTAGCTAATTATCCCGTTCATTGATTTTGCACTCTAATGTTCTTCATTCAAAAGATGAATATCGTGCTTCATAACTGGACATGCATCATATCAGTTCACAGAGATGTCAAAGGGAAACAACCGCTGTTGCTGTCAGTGAATAGTCATGTATTTCAACCCTTAGCAATGCCAAAGGTCAGACAAATGCTAGTTTATGTTTATTTTGGAACAGCGTGGAATCAGCGTTTTAGTTACCTAGTTAATGTGGCCTGGTTGGATGATTTATGGTCTGTTTAGTCCTGTTTTAATCTGTTCATAAAATAGAATGGTTGTGTCAGAGCCTAGCAATTAGCAAATATGTTCTGACAGATTGAGCCATGGTGCTTGAATCAAGTTTACAACATTTGATACTCTTAAAAATGTTTACCATTTGTTTGTTATACTTCACTTGTATACTTGTAATAACAATTGAGTAATGATATGGTATATTAGCGACAAGGCTCATTGTAAACACGTGCATCTACCAACTGTAGCTATATTTTTAGCTCCAAAAACATACCTATACATACAATTCACTGAAGTTTATGCTGAATGAATGCAAAACACCTGTAACAGCTGCTATTCATTTTCATACAAATTATGATTACAGAGGCAGATTATCAATTAATATTAATTTGCAAGCTTTTCCTTGTACAATACTGGTATGACCTCACAACATGACATCATGACTTTTGCATAAACATGCATGCCACTTTCGAGTCAAGTGGCGTGTTATTTCTACGCATTTTGAGCTATCCACGTGTATGCGTGTATGTCCACGCCATTAATGTCCAAGTGATTCTGCGTGTCTGTACACGCAGTCAAATGTCAGAGCGAAATGAAGCAAAATGTAGATCTACATCTGGGGAGCGATCTTTTTTTTTCCTAAGATGGTAGGGGAACACTCATAAATGCCCTTAACCCCAGTGACGGGTAGGTTTAGGGATGGGGTTGAGGTAGCTCATATATTTATATAGTAATAACGTTAAGTCAGCACATTCATAAACACGCTAAAAAGCAATTATGTGTGTTGATAGCACGCCAAAAATTTAAATACGAGTTGGCGTGTTATACACACGCTACTTCATGAGATCAGTCTGGACCTCAAAACAGTTTTACCATAGAGCATGATTTGTAAAATAATGTGATAACCAGTGCATCACATAACCAGCTCCAAATGTATGACTTTTCTGATGTACTAAACTTGCTCGGTACCTTACCTGCTACAGCATTACACTTGCGACATGGAGTTCTTAGGTTCTAAGTCGTGTAGAAAAACAAGAGTCATGATAAAACATCTCTTCTAGAATCAAGTTAAAATGTTATGGTTGCTTCAGCCAATTTATTTTTAATATTGGTTAGGATTAGTGTAAGTGGTACATTATTTTCAAATCCAATAGAGTGTTAACATTTAAGCACCACTCTATTTCATTTACAAACTTCTGTGATATGTAGAACTACCAACTCATTAAAAAGCTGGGTTGGTTATTTTGGTGAACATAAAGCATATGCTACATTATGTATGCATCAGGTTTAGGTGGATGTGCTGGTATACATGTGCAGTGCTGTTGACTGTATTAAAACATATTTATTTTCACCATGACGTTCTCTATGCTGATTAGCGACCTTCCTATGAGGAGTCTTGCTAGGTTGGGGTTCAACATCTCTCACTTTCAAGACCCTCTTATTCAATCAATTATTTCTTCTTGGGGTCCTTCATTATGGCATTCTGGGTTTTAATTAACAGTCTCCTGGTAATTACACAATCTTAAGAGTAATTTAGGGACGGTGGATGATAAAAGTTAGCCAGCGTAATGGGGGATTAGCAAAGACGCAGCGGAACGACTGCCGTCTCTGAAACCAAACCTTCATTTAGAGCTAATTTAGTAATGGCAGACCGCCTTAGCGCTGAGAAAGCAAGAGGCGTTTGACATTTTTAATCTATGCTCTCCCCATTCTAAAGCCATTCTTCAAAATTTTACATTTGCAGCTCAAGAAAGACCATTTAATGAGACATTTAATGAACCCCATACATTAATAAATAGCGCAATAATGACATGTCATGATGATTTTGTCTGTACTGTTGGTTTATTAGGATGAATTTGAACCTTTTGTTTTCTAACGTGTGTCGTTGGCTGTGAATTTAATCTTGAACATTAAGAATGATGTTATTAATTCTTTCAATAAAATACTCCTTTTGTATCTTTCAGTTTGACCTATTTAAGAATGTAATGCTGTGACTCGGTTTGCTGTTTGATTGATTGTTTGACTGATCCTCCTGACTGGCCATGCCTGGGATAGGGAGCTGTGGTCTGGGATTCTGGGGCCGATAGCTGTTGGCAGTACAGATTATACAAGGAGGAGGTGCTAAATGTGTTTGATATCTGTCTTTGGTTTCTGAGGCTTCTCGCCAGCTCGTAGCTCTTCGTCAGGGAAGGCGTCCGATGCTGATTACACAATTGACTTGAACATGAAATGAGGCAGCATTCATGGCATGTTTTTTATAGAGCTTTAATCAGGAGCTGAAGGGTGAGATTTTCACTAAGGAGTTTCTTTCATGCCTGCATGAGTTAGTTGAGTTGGCTATTCGCTTAGACAAGCGTTTTGATCTGTGCCTATGTGCCTGTGCTGACGTCACTGTGTTTCTGGGATCACTGGGATCACTCTGACGACTTCAGGACCATCTCAACCATGCTCAGAGCCTGAACCCATTCATCTGGGTAGAATCCATGAGCACCAATGCTGAATTTCAGGAGAGATTGTGCCTTTATTGCGGTAGAATTGGCCATTTCGTTGCCACTTGCCCAGTAAAAGACAAGGCTCGCCAATAGATCCGGGAGTACTGGCGAATCTAGACTCCTCTATCCCCATTCTTCAAACCTTCCACTATGATAACAGACATTCTATTGTACGCTGGGGCACCGCTTCTGTTTCTTGTTAGGCCCTCACTGATTCTGGGGCTAAAGGAAATTTCATCGAGCCACCGTTTTCATCGAAGCCACGGTGAGTCTCACTAGATGTGGCAATCATCAAGAGACAATAATATTTCTTGTGTTTCAGTCACCCATGACCCCTATTGTCCTGGACATCCCTGGTAAATGCAGCATAATCCGCAGATGAACTAATAAATAATAATAATAATAATAATAATAATAATATGTTTATTTTATATAGCGCCTTTCAAAGTTATCAAGGTCGCTTTACAGTAACTGAGCAGATAGCTCTATTTTGCCATGCAGCTTGTCTTGTTCTATCAAGTATCTTGTTTCATTCTTGTAAATTGATTCATTTAATAATTTTGATGATGAGACCCTGAAGTGTTTGTTCTGGATCAGGGCTAACTACCACCCATATACCTGCTTGCCTGCCGGACCCAGAGCCTGTTTCACCACCTGTAAGCCCCCCGTAGACGCAGAGTTAACACCCGACGCAACACATCAGCCAAAGGCCGAGGGTAAGTGGACAGCACTGACCCTTGTCCTGGAAGAGGAGCCCCCACCCATTGAGTCTGACCAGGCGTGTGAGCCAGCGACATCTGTGGCCAGGGGTTTACTGGTGGAAATAGTGACTGAGGACTGGTTGATAGACTTCAGGATGGAGGTATCGTCTACCACCCTATCCCACCCTGTTTCTCGTTCTTCATCACTGTTTCTCAGCGCAATTGACGGTTTGAACAGTGATTTACCTGTTTGCTTGGAACCTAATCTCTGTTTCTAAACAGCATGGATGATGTCCTATTACCTTCAGACCTTGTCAAGTCTCCAACTAACTAAGTCCCCACTCTTCTCAGCCAGTCCTCCAGCGCTGCCTCTGCTGGAGGTTTTAGCCCTTTGCCATCTCCTGGAATGCCATACTCTGACATCGACTCTCCGGTTGAGCAGCTACCATCAGCGCTTGAACCAGTGGATCTTGTGGCTCTGCCTCCGGCCTCAGATAACCTTTCTCCTCGTCTTGGCCCGTCAACCTGTCGGTTCTGCCTTGGCTCCTCCCACCTTCGGCTCCACCAGACACCCTCACCCTTTCGACTCCACTGGGTTCCCTCATCCCATCCCCTCCCCTCTCGGTCAGTCGTCAATCCACCTCCTCCTTCTCTTCGGGTACGTCTCAGTCCTTCATCACACCAACATTGCCTCTCTCCTCTGGCACTCTGGTTCTGTAGGATCGCTTAGGCCTCCAGTACCAGTGATGCTGCTCTGGTCTATCGGCTTTCCCTCTGCGCCCTGGGATCCATCGGCTCCGCCTCCGTTCATCATCCTCCAATTGACTTCAGCCTCTACTCCATCTTGGCTCCTTCCTCCCTCGACTGCGCAGTGGGCTGTCGACTCTGGGCTCTGGGTCTGTGCCTTCGGACATCTACAATCATCTCCCCAGGGTCTCGTTGTAGTTCGAATGACCATTCCTCCATTTCTGACCACTATGATCCCTTCACCATCTCATGTCATCATCCCTACACCATCTCCACCCTATACCCTCCTCCTTCTCCTCTCCATGCCTTGAAGTTGCACCTTCTGTGAGTTGCACCTTCTCCATGTATTTAGTTGTTTGTTCTTAGTTTTGTTTTCATGGACATTTTAGTGTGTTCACTTTTAGTGTGTTCATATTTTGTCTGCAGAATAGGGGAGGGTCTTTTTATTCTTTGTTGAGGGGAGGATCATTCCAACTTTTTTAGTCTGGCGGAGAGGGTCACCCAACTTTTGTATTCATGAAAACAGAAACTTTACATAGTGGCTTGTTTGGTGCAAAATTTTCCATGGAGCTCCATGTAGCTCTCTCAGTCCCATCACTAGCAGATGGGTCTGACCGAACAAAAATCAGACAAAAAAGATAAAGTCCAGTTTGACAGTGCGTGTGCACGTGCACGCTTTGGGTGTACATGCTCAGAAAAGGTGTATCATGTCAGGAACAGAACGCCAATGACATATTTACCCAGCAAAGCTTTACAGTACAAGCAAATAATGAGAACTTTTGTGATTGTGAATAAGTGTAGTGTCCTTTGAGTGTAACTCTAATGCTGCATTAACATGTAATGTGAATGCTTATATGTGTATACAGTGATTGGTATCATATTCCTATAGGTAGAGGTGGATCAGCTGAGAGTCAACTGATGCGAGCTTGACTGAATGTGACCTGCCAGAACTGACGCTACACTTAATATGTAGCTAAGTATAGAGTTGTAAACATCATCCTACCCTGAAATAGCATGTGAAAACAAGCTATTTTTAGCTAAATCTTTTAATGTAATCTTTCTTGAGACTGTAATTTTTGCTTTCCATTGCTGTTCTAATATCCCTTTTTGTGTCTCCCTCTATCTCTTTATCTCTTCTCTTTTCTCAATTTCCTAGTTCCAATTGTTCCTAAATATCTGTTTTTTCACCGCCATGCAGTCCTGCAGAGCATTTCTTTCCGCTCATCTGCCTCGTCTCTCTTGTATGTTCAGTTTCTGAGCCCATCACTCCTGCAGCTCCCCCATTATGGAGCGCTCAGACACTGATGAAAGAACCCCATGAGTCAGCACCCGTGGGATCAGAAGAATTCACCTGCACCACACACACACACACACACACACACACACACACACACCGAGTAATCTTGAGGGAGAAAAGCAGTTCTTTCATTCTCATTGTCTGACTGTTATACTTTGCACCACGATTAGTGTTTGGAATCGAAGTTCCTCTCGAAAACCGGTTCCATTTTCATATAAGAATACTGGAATCAAATAATTTGCTTATAATAGGTTCAGTTTCATTAACGTTTATACCCCCCCCCCCCTGCATATGGAACACTGCACTACATTACAACCAGCATCAAACTAACCAATCTCAAATATCAAACCACCATTCGCAATAGTTATAAAAGTTATCCAGTCTAATTTGTGTATTTCTTGTTGCAGCCTTTCTCCACAGTAACCATATAGCTGACTTTCTTCGCATCTCTTCCATTTCATCCACAGCAGATCGACGTAAGAATTGTTAGGTGCATACTTTTTTGTAGTACAAGTGGTACGAATAACGTTCTGTCTTGTTGTTTTCACATGCGGTTTTGTGTTTGCTCTCTTCATTGTGTTGTGTTTTGTGTAGCACGTGGTACGTTTACATCGGCCATGTGCTTTCATGTCATGTTTTGTCTTGTGCTGTGTCGCTTGAGTTTAAGGGGGTGATGAACTGAGAAATCAAATTTTCCTTGAGCTTTTGACATCTAAGAGGTCATCATATTATAAGAATATAAGAAAGTTTCAGAACTGAAAACGACCTTGTTAGTCCAATAAAAGCTTTTATTGACACCAGCCTCAACAAACGACTCGTTTTTGAAAGTGTGAAAGTATGACGTCAAAGACTCTAAAACCGCACCCGCTCATCAAAGCCTACTTCAACACGTCCGGTTTAGCCCCGCCCACCGATTTGCGCTTTCACGCATACCATGCGTCGCATAGGTAAACAAAAGCATACCTCGTGATGACAAACCCGAGCGAGTTACCAACATTAAACATTCCGTTGACAAAATGTTGTGCCGTGCCTGGTTGTGGAAGAAGAAAGTCGCTGGATAAGCTTCCTCTGGATTCCAATATTAGGAATGCCTGGTTAAAATTTGTTTTTAATGACGTTCCAGCAGATGAGTGTAAAACATTATCCGTATGTTTGCTTTATTTCACCGAGGATTGTTTTGTGAACAAGACAGTTCGAGGCTGGATTTGCAGACCGATTAAGATTAAAAAAGGCACTGTACCTTCTATATTGGATCCAACAGGAGTGGTGCAACACACTTATGTGAGTAATATTTTTATTTTAGAAATAATAATCTACTCGGCTAGCATTGCATTGTTACAGATCGTTTGATATCTAATAATTATGTGTATGTGTCTACAAGTATCCGTTGTATTTCGAGGTGCTGTTGGTTCATTGTCCTGCGATTCGGGATCGGACTCTGGGTCAAACATGTATGGGCGAATCATTACGGTTGCCATTTTACAACAGTGGTTTTCAAAACAAATTCCCCCACGTGCACTGACCGTAAACCAACGACAGAGTTGAAGCTCATTATAATATGCAAAACTGTTATCCACTCACAGCAGTGGGCGTTTACTTCATAGTCTTCAATGCGATACGCCCATAAAATCCGAGCATTTTTCAAGTAGGCTGAAAACTAAGGCAGAAAATAGCCCATAACTTATTCATTTTTATGTTTTTGAATGTAAAAACCAAGCGAACGTCATAAGTTGACCTCAGACAACAAAATAAAAACATTTAAAAAGCCAGTTCATGACCCCTTTAACACTAGCTGTGTGCTTCCATGTTGTCATGTTCTGGGAACACATGCCTGAGTGTTCTCATTGTAGTTAATGTCTAATTTTATGTGAGCACAATTGCTTGTTATTTGTTTTTACTGGCCATGTGTTTGTGTTTTTGTCATGTTTGGTGTGACCATGTGCTCTCCTGTCGATTGTGTCGACTCCCATCTTGTTTTCTGATTATTAGTTATTTTACCCCACCTGTCCTTCCTCATTACCTGTCTTTTTTGCTCCCTATTTATTCTTTGTCCTGTGTTGGCTCTTTTCACCATCCCCACACCTGACAGTTCGAGTTAAAAAAAAAGAGCTTCTTCTCTTTGAAAGACTAGCAGCCGCTAGAGAAGCTGATTGGGTTTCGGACCATCTACCATCTGACATGGTAGATATAAGAAGAATATGTATTTTAGTGTTTTCAGTCTATTTTTTAGTCCATTTGATTTTAATTCATCTTTTGAGCAGTTTGATCACGCTCTAGTCATCAAAGCCCAATTGTACAGACAGAATATTTATGTGAATCACACAGAAGAACAGACAGTCTGCCATTGCTTGATCAGGTGCACATTGGGGGCAGTAACTTTCATTTCTCCGTAATCTCATTTCTGCCTCTCTCGTATAAATGCAAATATATTTTTATCAAATTTGGCTCGATCTATCAAGTTTGTATCCATGTACATACTGCACCCACTGTAGGCGGGAGAAAATCAATTCTCTTATGCATTGTGATTCTTTCACATACAATTCTGGATCAATCCACAAAAAGCTCACAATCTGAATTGTGTAATGCATCTAGTTTTGGATTTGGAATAGAGTTTAAATCAAATTTGAATTAAATAATTAGGTGCCCAAAGATTCCCACCACTAGCACCCACAATACATGTTTTAAAACTTCTTAAAACACATTTTTATTTCTAGAACAGAAATACCTTTAGTGAAGTGATTGCGCTTTTCATCTTCCTTCCTTTTGTGTGCAGCCTTTCTGTTCTCAATCTTCTTTTCTGCTCTTTTTGATTCTCTCTGAGATGAATGGATTCCCCCTCCTCACAAATTGACTTCTAAAGTTTCACAGCAATCCGTCCCCCACAAGGTGCATATCCTTAATCCTCCTAGTATACACTGATATATTTTAGCTGACATTCTGCTCACTAAATTAATATGAGTTGAAAAGAAGATTAATGACACTTTCCTTTTTATTCACATTAGCACTATCATTCTGGTGGCTGTCATAATACAGTAGTTGTTATTGTCATCATAAGACGGAAATCACTCTTGATCATGATGAATTGATGTGTCAGTTTAATGTCTGCAGACAGTGCATTGCAAATGGTTTCTTAACAGTCTTCATGAAAACAAATAGGTATTTACCTGAGAAATTATTTATGTAAGCCTGAGAAAATCATTAGTATATTTATTTCTCATATTTTTCTTGCTCATTTTTACAGTACTTCACTTATCTGACACTTTGTCCTTACTTTGCATTCTTACTATAAGTTTGTGTACTAGGAAAGTACTAACTGGACTAAATAGCACATTAAAACATCAACCTGCTCCCTTGACACACTTCCCACATCTTTTTCAAAATTGTGTTAAATGGATTAGAAGCATATCTCCTAGAAGTGGTAAATGCCTAACTTCACTTCTCTCTGGGAGTTTTCCAAACTCCCTGAAAACTGCATTTGTCAAGCCCCTCCTGAAAAAGATCTGGATAAGACCATATTAAGCAACTATAGACCGATCTCAAATCTTCCTTTCGTAGGCAAGATCATCGAAAATTTGTCTTCTATCAGCTGAACAAATTCTTAAGCTCAAATGGTTTCCGATTCAAATCAGAAATCAAGTTATCAAGGATGGTAACACGATTTATGTTTGGGGTCAGTCTGGCAAAAAATATGTTTTCCCCTCCCCCATGACATGGTAAACATCAAAGCTCTGAAAAATTATGTTTTCATCTCTCCGTGGCTCAGGAAAGAATTATTAGTTCTCATGGAGAATGGTCACATGTCATGTGAACTACTAGTGGTTGTAGTTTTTTTGTATATAACATTAAATATGTAAAATTACAATAAACATTATAAATTAAAATAATAACATGTTATAGAGACCTCAATAAAACAACCAAAACAAATGTGTGTGAAATTGTAATATTTTTTGTCTGTTTTATTATACAACTAATAGAGCTTGGGGTCAAAATGAACACCGATGCAGGACATTGAAAAAAAAAAAAATCTTATAAACATCTTAAAAACAAATTTTATGTTTACAGAGTTCTCCCCATTAAATTAGGAAAAGTCATTAAATCTGAAGCAAAAAAATAAATACAATAAAATTATGTATTTACAGACGTTAAACATTGAATGGGGTCAAATTAACCCCAAAGATAATAGGAGGGTTAAATAATCATACTTAGAAGGGAGACATTATTATGCGAGTACAGGAGACCATAAGTCTGAGGGGGCTTTTCACACTGGGCTTGTTTGCTGCGGTTCGAGCCCTGAGTGCGTTTGATCCCAGCAACCCCAGCAGCGTTGGTCTGGTTTCACACTCAATTTGATTCTATCGAACCCTGGTGCGTTTGCGTGCATCTTACGTCAATCGCAAACGTGAGCAGCACATGATAGAAAGCAGAACGTGGGTAAATAATGTTTTTTTTTATTAATTTGCTGCTATTCAAGAGATTTCCACGACGCATGTGCGAGAACTGAACTTAAGTAGTTGAAGAAGATTCGCAATTCTCGCGCAGGCGTTGTGGAAATCTCTTGAAGTCTTGTTTCAGGAGTTAAAATGATCAAACGGTGTGCATGGGGTACATGCAACTCTGACACTAGTTCCTGAGAGGCTGGGCGACGGTATTTGTATTTCTTTTACCCTGTCCCAAGCCACATCTCAACCAAGATAAGTGTCTGCTCTAGATTAAGTTATGCGGTAAACCACAACACCAACTAAACACGGATAAATTAAACAAGGATGTCTACATCTGATCTACGTTAAGTCAACAAAGTATTTGAACGTTATCTTTAAGATCTCTAATGTAATGTTAGTCTAACGTTAGACGTACATTAGAAAACATTAACGTTAGCTTCTAGCTGCGTTGTACATCATGTCACTTGGCTTCATTAACGTATCTGTAAATAACCGAGATAACAATTGTTAACAATGTTGTGCTGAATGATTCATGTAAATACTGTAACACCAAACGGGGATGGCAACGATATGCGGTTTATCAGGTTTATTTGCGATATGCAGTTTATCTGTGACCAGTACATTTTTGCCTGGAGCTGAAGCTTTTCATCGACCTTCTCAACAATAAAATTATTAATATAACCCTCCAATGTATAGTTAAGGCCCTTTGGATGACTTCAAGATGATATATAATCTTTCCGTCTCCAAAAATCACCAATTGCTTCCTGTGAAGTGTCTCCTATTGTGACAGCTGCCATAGCGCCCGTGCCTGAATGTTGACTGTTTGTCCAAATGAGTGGAGGGGGCATGGCTTAGCCATAGGTCAATTCTATTCTAACACAGGCTACAGAGCTACCTGGATAGTAATAAATGTATCACACTTTGTGGTGAATCAAGCCCATACAGTTATGTGTGAGACTTAATTCTAGTTACTAGCTATTCATGTGATAATGTATAAAGATGTACATTTACATTTTTGTTAGCACTTTTTACTAAAATAAATAAATAATTACCACATTTGTTTTTGTTCATAGTGTTGTTGTTTAAAATAATTACGGTCAATCAACAGATTGCAAAAAGTCTTTAAACACAACCGAAATAATTTTTAGGGGCCAAGCAACACGTGAGATGGCATCTATTGCATTTGTCAGTTTTGCGTATTAATATTATCATTTTCTATTATTAATATTATTATTCTTTATGGCAGCCAATTGAACCACATGCAGGAAAGTTATGAAACTTGGCACACAGACAGAGATACTGCATATTTGGGGTCTCTTAATCCCTGTAACACCACCACCTACTGTCCAAAATTCAACACGTTTATGCTAATGATTTTTAAACTGATGATTTTGAAAAAAAAAAAAAAAAAATACATTTTACAAACTCATCCTAGATGGTTTGTCCAATTTCACCAAACTGGCTTGCTTGGATCATCTTCAGGCCATATATGCTGGCAAAAAGTTATTCAAAGCTCTTTATTAATATTTAAATGTATCATTTGGCAGTGGTATAGCATTTCTTTTTTGCCAGTTTTAATTTCTTAAAAGTACTAAAAGAATTGTTAATGGCACCATTAAGTGACTGGCATTATTTAATTCTATAAAATTCCTGTCCCACATAGATTGGTAGACAGATAACAAGGTAAGTAGAAAGACAGACAATGACTTTCACAGTTAGTTCTCAGAGTGTTCAATAACTGACCAAAAGAGGGCTGGAAAACTCACTTTATAAACTCTGAATTTGCAAGTTCCATTACAGACATCCCATATGGATGGAGGAAAATTTGCCTTTATATCCCCCAGACTTTAATCTTCTGTTTAAAGCAGCGTAATGCCATGTCTGTCTCCAGAATCCTTCGTCTTTCTTTCATGTTATTATGGCTGTGTGTAACGGGTGGATGAGTGCCAGAGGTTGAAGGATAGAGACAGAGGGCGCAACAGAACCGGAACAGGTCCCTTTCTCGCCAGTCGGCTGATCCCAATTAATATGTAAAAGGCATGTCCCAGTTTGAATACAGATATTCCCCAAATCAAAGGCTTTCTTCTCTTCGGAATGTTAATGCGGGATGTGCGTGTGAGAGAACAAAGGTGACAGAATTACCGTTATTGAACTTATCCACTCTGTGTCAACACCCTCACCACGTTTTAAAGGGTAAATGAATACGACATTTCTGTACCCATTAGAGAATGGGGAAGAGAACCGAATAGATTTATTTTCAAAAGGCTGAATACACACTATTCAAATTTGTCAGCGTTAATTAGGTGAAGAGACCTGTGCCTTGTGTGTTTTTTTGAGTCCTTGTGTGCTAACTTGATTCCAATTTACTTTTGATGCTTTAATCAGATTTGAAGTCCATTTAAATGTACAGATCATGCTTAAAGCGTTCTCATTTGTATTTAATTTCATATGTATTTCACAACTCCACGCTACCAAAAGTACTTCTGCTGTTGTAGCAAATGTATTTGCTTCAAATGACACCAGGATTCTGCAAACTTAAGCCCTATTCGGACAGGATTAGTTGTACAAGTGTAAGACATCTGTCAAAGTGTGCAGAAGTTGCCAACTCTCTGCAGAGTCAATAGCTACAGACCTCCAATCTTTGTGTGGCCTTCAGAATAGCTCAAGAACAGTGCATAGAGCTTCATAGTATGGATTTCCATGGCTGAGCCGCTGCATTCAAGTCTTACATCACCAAGTGCAATGCAAAGTTTCAGATGCAGTGGTGTAAAGCACGCTGTCACTGGACTCTAGAGCAGTGGAAACGCGTTTTCTGGAGTTACAAATCACGCTTCTCTGTCTGGCAATCCGATGGATCGAGTCTGGGTTTGGGGAGAAGGAGGTGGCCAGGAGAAAGGAACTTGCCTCACTGCATTGTGCCAAGTGTAAAGTTTGGTGGAGGAGGATTAATGCTTCAGTATACCAAGACATTTTGGACAATTTCATACTCCCAACTTTGTGGGAAAAGTTTGGGGATTTTAATTATACCTAACTTTTCTTCAACCAAAAAACATATTTTGCTCCAACATCAGAATGTTACTTTTTAATCCAATGGAAGTTAATTTTCAGTGTTGCCACTAGGGACTGACAATCTTGCGGGACTGACAATCTGTTATTTACTTTCCTTCATGTGGTTCCAAACTTGTATGAATCTGTGGAACATGAATAAAGATATTTTTTAAGAATATGCAGTCTAGTGTTGTTTGGACCCCATGGTTCTTATACATATCTTTAGTCATGCAAGTTTGGAGTGACATAATTTAAAATTTTGATGCGATTCTATCCATGCATTTGTATTTGCATTTGTACATTTGTGTAGAGTATGTTTCAATAAAACAATGATGTTTTTAGAGGTAGCCTACTTCACATGTTGTCCCAAGGAATCTTATACTAAGCAATTTTACCTCGCCAGTATGATCATAATTTAGTCATAGAAAATATGATGCTTTACAAAAGTAGCCCTTTGAAGAGCAGCTCAGAAAAATCTTCCTCCATTGGAAGCTCCATTAGGATGGGATGTCATGGTGGGGGAAATTAAATTAATAGACGACACTAGTTAAACTAGAGTTGCCCACAGCTCAGCGGAGGACCAGCACCATTTTATTGCTCATAAATAGCTACACTCTACAAATGGTTCAATAAAAGCAGGCCGGCCTCAGGGCTGTGTCAAATTAAAACATGGCTGACATGCCATCAGCTTCAGGTAGGCCTATGCATTCCGATTGCACAATCAGCAGAGCCTTTCATAGTTTTATAGTTGAGAAAAGGTAAACATAAAAAGTAAGTCGACCATCAAATTCTTGGCCCCAGCCTCTGTGTACTATATAAGAACTTTATAAAGCTTTGTTGGTTAATGGTTGAACCCTCTCGTTCCTGTCAATGCACACGCGATGATGAAAAACAACTTTAATCCACTTCAATTTATGACCTCCCAGTTTGTCCAGCAGGCTCTGAGATTTACAGGGCCGTGTCTTTCCTGCATGTATGTTCAACGAAGAAATGGTGTGGAGCAATTTGATAAGTTACGACATCGTACATCACTTCCCCGCAAACTGTTAGCTTCTGTTTCTTTAGCCAAGAGGCACCAGGCCATGCAGAATCTGACGGATAATTTCTGTATGCATGCAATGTAAGTGGGCGGAACTCCTTCTTGCCTTTTATGGCTGATTGATGGCATGAAACGGCAAGTCGTATGCTCAGTTCTGCTTGCTCCTCCTCCACTTGAAAGCATGTGTAATAGTTGTCCTCATTTGATGCTTGCCATAAACCATCTTTACGTGTTGTGCGGCCAGCATTCGGTAATAGCTTCAGAGTGGTGCTGTCATGTTCAGAGTGGTTTCTTCTTTAAATAGCAGAAGTTAATTTACTGTGTAAACTGGGTTTGTGTACACATTGTTCATATTAGAGCTTTTTGAGTTCATATGCAAAGCCTCCCTGGTTTTATAGACTTGGTAGTGGCTGAACACATAATATATGAACAATTGTGCAAGGTTTTGTTTATTATGCAGTCATGAACTGGTTCATAACTGCATATTAATTCTGTTTGTTGGGCCAGTATTGAAATGGCTTCCTGATTATGTGGAAACATGGTTGGTTACATGACATGAGTTCACTTCCCTTATGGGCAAGTTAGTTGAAGTGTAGTGCAGTAAGATAGCATAAAGTCTAATTTGTATAATCTGGCCAATAACTGCTCACTTGGATATGGAAGAGATTGCTTGACTGATATGTAAAGCGACCAAACATAATTCAGTACAGAAAACTATGTAAAAAAAAATGTTGTTTATCAAATCAAGCTTAACATTTGCTAGTGGGGGTAAGAAAAATTACATACAGTAATTACATTTTTATAATTTTTTAAGAAAACAATACTTATCTTGCAATTTGCTTCTCAAGTAAATGTAGGCCTATATTGATTTAAGAATGTTTTGTACTAGAAAAAAGGGTTATCCTAATGTAGATTTGCAGTTTACTTGCTAATAAATGCCTCTAAACATCATTTGATGCCAGTGACTTTGCAAGCAAACTTGTGACATAGGTTTATGGTTGCAAAACCAAATTTGTATCATATAGTAGTTCTTACTGGATTGCTAAAGTGCTTGCCTTTATTTATTTATTTTATTTATTTATTTGCCATTTTACCTCATATGGTTTGTGAACAGACTGGACCATCTGGGTGTGTTCCTTTAAAGTGATGAGATCACAAATAAAATTTCTTACTGAGAAAAAAAAATTGCCTTACAGTACTGTCAGGATTTTGGGTAACACTTTAGAATACTGTATCTTACTTACTGCAGAATTAATAAGGAATTATTGACGAACTAATAGGTAATTCTTCATTAACTACTTCTTCACTACTGTTAACTACTAAGGAAGATGTGTTAACTAATCAGTATGTAATATAATTTTATGATTGTGTTAAGTATCAGTTAGTTAATCAATAGCTAATGAATTCTGTCATACCTCCTGAAGAACTACTATTAATTATCTATTAATTAAGGTTCAAGAAAAATAACTAAGAAGTAACTACTGAACAGTCATACAAAACTAACCTCAGATTATTTGTATATTTTATATACAGTACTGTGTGTGTCTGTTTTCCTCAGCATAGAATGCCACTGAGTAAATTCATGTATTTGAGGCAACGACTGAGGGAAACTGAAAATATAGGGAACTTATTAGTAATTAATAAATAAGTATCAAATAATTATGCAGGAATTACTTAGAAGCTGGAACAGTATTCTAAAGTGAAAATATAGGGAACCCATTAGTAATTAATAAAGAATTATCAAATAATTATGCAGGAATTAGGCTACTTATAATCTGAAACAGTCTTGTAAAGTGAAAATATAAGGAACTTATTAGTAATTAATACATAATTATTAGATAGTCCTTCAGGAATTACTTAAGAACCTGAAACAGTATTCTAAAGTGAAAATATAGGGAACCCATTAGTAATTAATAAATAATTACCACATACTTCTGACTCAAATAAAACTTAATGGAAAAAAAAAAAAAAATATATATATATATATATATATATATATATATATATATATATTAATGTAATCATCTAAACCTTTGTAAAATACATGACAATTACTTGCGAGAGGTGAAAAAGGCAACAGTGGCAAGGAACCAAAACTCCATCAGGTGACAGAAAAAAAAAAAAAAAACCTTGGGAGAACCCAGGCTCAGTGTATGTGGCGATATTGCCGAAATGTTTTTTTCTGTGTATTGTGCAAAAGAAGTTTAAAATGTTTAAGAACTAAGTATAATAATAAGGTGTAATATACATGATATGTTTTTGCTTATTTGCATATCAGAGCCTAGGTAAATGTCTGAACTTATCTTTATTATTAGTGCTGAAGAATGACAAACTGACTATGTGTATGACTGTTAATTAGTAGTTACTTCATAGTTATTTTTCTTGAACCTTAATTAATAGATAATTAATAGTAGTTCTTCAGGAGGTATGACAGAATTCATTAGCTATTGATTAACTAACTGATACTTAACACAATCATAACATTATATTACATACTGATTAGTTAACACATCTTCCTTAGTAGTTAACAGTAGTGACTTAAGTGTTAATAAAGAATTACCTATTAGTTCTTCATTAATTCCTTATTAGTTATGCAGTAAGTAAGATACAGTATTCTAAAGTGTTACCGGATTTTGTCTTGTCTCGGTCACGTTTTGGTTTGTTCATGTCATGTTCCATGTCTATCATGTGATTCCACTTGTCATGCGATCCTGCCATGTGTCTTGTCATTGGTTAAAGCTATGGTAAACGATGTTGAAAATCGGTTCGAGAAAGCCTGAGACGGAAGGGAAGTTTTCCCTCCTCAAAAAAACCCTCCACACACACCCACCCCTCCCCTCTGTGCTACCTGATCCCTGAGCTATGTCACGGATGAGTTCACGTCAACAGCGCATATTGTTCAAATTCCGATCGGCTGGAACAGAAACCCGCTAGGCATACTGAAATATATTCAAGCACTTTTAGAAATATAATTACTTTGACTCGTGGTCAGCGATATGCTAAACGGCTAACATTGCCAATGCCGACCGGCAGCATGAGCAAGTTTTCAAACTGATAAACAGCTATGTAACACACGTCACAACATAAAAGTATATAAATAAATGTTTACCTACTCAACAAAAAGTCAGCCGTGCCCGTATCAGTCGGTTTTCAGTGCCAGATCTCCCTGAAGCTTCCTCCAACGATCAATGTTGAACCCTATATTTATCCTACTTAGAGTCCGACTCCAGCGTCACATTTTTTCCTCCACATACTTTCTCTTTCGTCCAAACTTTACAGTAGGGGCAAGCAGGGGCCGCTTGCTGCTGTCGTTTATATTTTTATCCAATGCTTTATCCAGTGCTGATATGATGCTACTTAGCTAGCTACCATATAGACTGTCTGTCAGCTGCACTTGCTTGCGTAAGGAGGGGGGCAGGGTCGGGTGTGTTTGGGTTGGAGATGCGAGCGCCAGGCAGAGTTTCAAGTAGAGCTGGTGATTGGATGAGAGCAGTTGACCAATGTAGCTTTGCGGCCGCAAAGCTTTCATTGGTCAACTTCTCTGCGGCTGTACAGCCAATAGAGTGAATGGATTTTTTTCATTCTTTTTTCTATTCATATTGTTAGGATTGTACTATATAACCATAACCAGCATATAAACGAGGATATTAATAATGAACAATCTTTGAAATCGTATACCCTAGCTTTAATCGTTTTTCATTGTTCACATCCTGTCATTAGTCTGTGTATTTAAGCCCTCATGTTTGTCAAGTGTTGTTTACTATCATCACTGATGGGTAAGTCTATGTCCACGGTTTTTTTACATGCCATGCTTTTGTTTTTATGTTTGATCTTATCTGTTCTTTTGAATAAGACTGCACTTGGGTTCTCTTGCTACAACTTGCCTGCAGTGGATCCTTACCAATGGATTTGATCTTGCATGCTTTTTTTGTATCACTAAACTTGCTAATTTGCTTACAAATAATTGGATAGCTAAGGGGTAATCTTTCTTTTTGAGAGTACCATAATAGCAGTAGAACAAAAAAATGTTCTGTGTATGGGTGGATCATGATTATGTTTCTTCAGCAGAATATTCAGTAAGGTGGTAGCACAGGATATGAAGTGGATTTGAAATAATGGATCAATTTCCACTTCTCTAATGACTGGTGGTAGGGATTTATTGATGCAGGACCTTGAGTAACCCTATTAAAGAAAAATATAAATACAACTAAGTAAACATATCCTCTATTGGCAGACTTTGTTTGTTCCATCCAATAATAACTTCTCTGTCAAACTGCTCTCTGTTTGCACTTTGTAGTCTCTCTCTCTCTCTCTCTCTCTCTCTCTCTCTCTCTCTCACACACTGTTAAAGTGGCGTCCGTGGTGAGTGTTGAAGATTGTTGTTTGGCCATGGGAGATGTTGTTGGGCATGACAGTATTTTGTCGGCATCTAAAATGAATAGTGCTGTTGTGTTTTTTGTATTTTTTAAGTCGGTTGAGAAGGCAAACAAATTGGTGGAAAAGGGAATTGTTGTAAATAATCTCTTCACACCTGTTATCTCTTTCAACACCCTAAAAAACAAAACAAAAAAAAACAAACTCTAATATTCCACCTTTTGTTTCTGATGATATTTTGGTTAAGATCTTGTCCCGTTACGGAAAGCTGGTTTCACTAAATAAGATAATCCTCATTGGTATTGCTTCACCATTGTCGAAGATTTGCCTTTATATTTTTGAAAGACAGTGAAGAACTGGACTTGACTTTTAACATTAAGGTTGACAACTTTGATTGTTTTCTATAGGAGTGTAACGGTACGTGTATTTGTACACGAACCATTTCGGTTCAGCACTTTCGGTTTCGGTGCGCATGCATACCGAATGCAATGAGGAACTTGCGTCAAATCTGAGTTTCCACACAAACATATTAAGTGTCGGATGTCTCTGCTCTGCACTTGCAGTACAAACACAGCGCGTTTAGCCCAGCCTCTCACTAGCTGAGCGTCATGGCCAACGCAGACAAGCCAGAGCTTGAAGAACCACCCATATCATTAAGGTCTCCTGTTTGGGAACACTTCGGTTTCCCAGTGAAATACGTCGATGGACAAAGGCTAGTCTATAAAACGAAAGCAGTGTGCCAACATTGCTCAGTAACGATCGGGTATGTAGCTGAAAACACATCAAACTTGTTAACGCACTTGAAAAGGCATCACCCGAATGTGAACATCACTACTACGAGGAAAAAAAACTAGCATAGTTCAAACGCAGCTCCGTTGGCATTTAAACAGACCTTTGTTGGTAATTCCGATCGGGCCAAAGCAATAACAAATGCAATTGGTGTTTTCATAGCAGCTGATCTACGACCATACTCAGTTGCGGGGAACATTGGTTTTAAGCTGGTTTTTAAAGTTATACCCGGCCTTTATGAACGGGTTAAAACTGCTGTAGTCCACGACGTGTCAAAAGCAGCTGCTGTTGCACTCACTACTGATGGATGGACATCTAGAGCTACTGAGAGCTACTTAACAGTGACTGCCCATCACATTACACCAGAGTGGAACATGGTAAGTCATGTTCTTCAAACCCGCCCCATTTATGAACAACACACAAGCACAAATCTGGCAGAGTGACTTAAGGAGACGGTGTTTGAGTGGAAGTTGGAGAGGCCAGGGACTACAATTCCTGTCACAACTGACAATGCAAGGAATATTGTCAATGCAGTCAGTGAAGCTGGACAGGGCCCTCAAATTGGATGTTTTGCACACACAATTAATTTAGCTTCACAGAAAGCAACAGGTCTCAACCAGGTGTCCAGAGTGCTAGGTAGAGTCAGAAGGGTTGTGTCTTTTTTTCACCGTAGCCCAACAGCAGCACATATATTGGAGAGCAAACAGGAAATGCTTAATATTCCAAAACACAGCCTTATTCATGATGTCACCACCCGCTGGAACTCCAGTTATGATATGCTAGAGAAGTACCTTGAACAGCAAGCAGCGGTGTATTCTGCCCTGACAGAAAAGGCCCTCAAGAAGAACAAAGAAATAAGCATGTTGTCTGACCAGGATGTGAAAATGGCAGAGGAAGTACTTGAGGTTCTTAAACCACTAAAAACCATCACAACACTGATAAGCACTGAATTCACACCTTCAGTATCAATGACCCTCCCCCTAAAAACCACAGAACTCAACTCTATGGCACCCAATGAGGAAGACAGTCCAACTGTAAGAGAAATCAAGGCTGTCATAACAGAAAACCTGAAGAACAGATACTCTGCTTGTCATGACTTCCTCCACAAATGCACAGCTCTTGATCCGAGGTTAAAGGCTCTTCCTCATGTGGATGATGCCTGTCGTGACAGAATCTACAACGACCTCATCACCGAAATTGTAACCATGGAAGAACAGGTTTTGTGTAAATTTGCTAGTGTGTAAAATATCTTCATTGACATTGTATAATCCAAAATACTTTGCTGCTACAGTGCCAGTAGTAGTAATTTATTAAAATTAGTTTTGTCATTTTATTTTGCAGAGTGCGGAGGCCACAGCAGTTAGTTCATCTCCAGTGACATGACACTCAGAGGCATCATCTCCTCCTGTCAAGAAGTCTGCCATGGCTGAACTGTTCGGTGAACTCTTCAAGACTCAGGTGGGAAACAAGCCTACTTTGCAGCTAGGGAAGGAAGAGGTTACCTTATACAAGTCTGTGGACTGCATCTCACTGGATGAACCCAGGAAGGACCAATGAACCCACATATCCTCATATTGCCAAGTTAGCAAAGCAGTACCTTGCTGTACCTGCTACCTCAGTCCCTCAGCGAGAGGGTATTTTCTACGGCTGGAGACATTGTAACTGCCAGCAGATCTTCCCTTTCTGTGGACAAGTTAATATTTTTGACAAAACACATGAAAGTTGAATGAATCTGAGCAGGTCTAAAAACTGAAACTGTTGATGCAGGACTTTACACTTTGTAAAAGTTATATATATATATTTTTTCATATGAGCAGGCCTTAAAGCTGGGATTGGTAATGCTCCAAAATAAAGTTTATATTAAACTAAACAATCAGCAGTTTAATGTTTGCATTTCTTTCCCTTACTGTACCGAAAAATAACCGAACCGTGACTTTAAAACTGAGGTACGTACCGAACCGTGATTTTTGTGTACCGTTACACCCCTAGTCTTCTATGCTACAACTGATATGATTAAGTGCTTTAAATGTGGTGGGGTAGGTCATTTGATTCAGACTTTCCCCAAAAAGGATAAAGATTATTCATTTAAAGATGTGCAAAGAAGGCTAGTCTGAAATAGTGACGAGGAAATGGTTGAAGCAGGGTCTTCTAATGCTCCCATTCTGAGTGTGAAAAACAACACTTGGCCACTGAATCCGATGTCTCTGAGGAACCGGGTTGTAGAGTGTGCCACAAATCCTTGACAACCCATTTCCACTGGATAAACCTGGACTCTCCATCTTTGCTGTTCTACTTCAGTGGCCAGATGAGCATACCACAATTTCTTCCTCTCAAATGCCTCATCTACAGCATCCTCCCATGGCACTGTTAACTCTATCAGAACAATGCATGCTGATCCAGACCACAAAACAATATCTGGTCGGATGTTAGTGGTGACAATCTGAACTCCCAACCATTTCCTGATGTATGAACTTATCAACGCTTACAACTTATCCACTGTTGAAGTGTTGGCCACATCAACCTCAGCAGTAGACCAAACTGAAAGCACCAGAGTTTTAGTTTGCCTGGTAGAGCACGGCTGTTTATGCTCTTTAACTCTTCCACTGCTTGTCGTCTAACTTCTCCCACTCGCACCTTGTCTTTTAGATCCCCATCGTACCATCTCCCAAGACTCTTTACTGGTTTCTCAGAAACTGGTATTGCCTCACCATTAAGGAAGAATGTTTTATCTACTACCTTTCCTTTACCTATTGAGATGCTCCTTGATTTGGAGGGCTTAAATTGCATTCATGCCCATTCAAAACATAACTTTCCCAATAACCAATTAGTGCAGGCTACTGTTGTAGTCATGGTTGTCATGTCATCCATGTATGCTCTGATTGGTGGTAGTCGCATCCCAGAAGCCAAGCGCTCTCCTCCTACTACCCATCTTGATGCCCTAATGATTAGGGCTACTGGCTTTTTACTTCCATTACCATGGTAAAAGCCAGTGGATAAATGGTGCATCTTGCCATTATTCCAACCTCTAAGCATTGCCATGTAGTGCTGAATTCTGGAGTTAAGAAACTAAATTGCAAATCTCCAAAACAGGCTTTCACTAATTTTGTTATTGACATTGGTACTCTGAAAAAATCAAATGCTGTCCAAAGAAGCTTATGTTGCACTGAATCATATGCATTAGCCAAATCCAGGAGAGTCAAATGAAGCTCCTTCCTCTCCTTTTTAGCTGATTGAATTCGTTGCCAAATAACATTGATGTGTTCTAAGCATCCCGAGAACCCTGGAATGCCTGCTTTTTAAACTGAAGTGTCAATGAAGCCATTCTTTAATAGGTAGGTGAACAATCTCTGAGCAATAATGCTGAAGAAAATCTCAAATTCACCGTTTAATAGTTAAATAGTGTAGGTTCCACTGTTCCACTGAATGTAGCCTTAGTTTGACGCTTTATCCACTCTCCTTGTCCGCGTCCATTTCAATGAATCCACATGACAACTCTTGATTTATATCTTCGTTTATTTAGTAATCCACAAACATCAGTACAGTAACATGTTAGAGTTAAAGCTAAAGTTAAAGTAAAGTTAAAGTCAGGTTAAAGTAAAGTTAAAGTTAAAGTTAAAGGTCAAAAAACTGTGTGGCTTCACTCTCCGTGCGTCCGTCCGTGCACGCAGCCCACTCCACTACATGAAAGCCACGAGAGGCATCACTACCCTCTCGTCACGCACACGCACGTAGCTCCGCGTCACACATACACGTCATTTTAGATAATCATTTTAGATAATGACGTCAACTTGCTTGCTTTAGATAATTACCCAATCAACTCTATAAATATCTGCAAGCACTGTAAACATTTTTCCCAAAACAAACTGACTGATGCTTGTAGCATCTTTATCTTTAGGTATAAAGACTCCAACCTGCTCTGCACCATGCTCTAGGTACAACCTGTTTTCCCATGCCACTTTTGTCGATTTCCACAGAATTTGTAGATCTTTAATCTGTCTAGATGATAAAATATCGTTTAAATTTTTAGCTAGCAGATTAAAAAATGTTTTACATGTTGTGGTGAAAAGTGAACAAACTTATTCTATTCCTGGGTGGACAATAATGGATAATTTGTTTTCCATTGGCAAGAGATGTGATTGATTTATCTTTGAAAAATAATCTTGATGTGGATTTTTTATCTATTGACCAAGAAAAAGTTTTTGACTAGGTGGGTCCTGAATATCCTTTTACTCTGCTGAAAATCTTTGGATTTGGGGAAAATATGATTTCTTGGATAAAAATGCTTTATGAAGATGCTTCAGTTATGCTTAAGATAGGAGGTGGCCTGAGTTGTCCAATCCCTGTTAAAAGAGGATTTAGGCAGGAATGTCCTTTATCAGGACAGCTTTATAGCTTAGTTATAGAACCCTTACTGAGTAAGCTGAGAAACGAGTTATGAGGTATAATGATACCAGAAGATAATTCATGATTGAGGTATTCTATATCTGCTTTTTGCAGATGAAACATTTTAGTTTCTGGTCAAAATTTGATTTGGATACTTTGTACCAATTTAAGCCTTTATGAAAAGTCTTCTTCTGCCAAGGTAAACTGGGCGAAGTGTGAAGGGTTTGCTGTGGGATCTTGGGCTAATAAGGGGACACCTAAACTTCCCAAAGGACTGAAATGGGGAAAGGAAGGGTTAAGGTTTTGGGGTGGATCTGGGCACTGATAAGTATAAAGAAAAGAATTGGGAGGGTCTGCTTGGAAAAGTTGTTGCCAAGTTGTCTAAGTGCAAATGAAAGCTTTAGCATAAGTTTTGATAGGAAGACTTAATTACCGCGTCACTCGTTAAACTTCAGGTTATCCAATCACGTTCTTATTATTATTGTATAAAAGATCGGTACTTACATATGTTCCAGTTTCGCAGATGCTGACGCGACAACACTTGCTCACGTTTTCTGCTAAACATGTCCAACGATACGCTCAATCGTTTGCCCAATATTCAGACTCTGAATGACGAGCAGCTTGCACCTCCAATGCCTCAACTCCGCCTCGGGTAGCCGAGGTCCTCAGAGGAATTATACAGCCTTCTGGAATCAGCCGGCATTCCCACCAGCCAAGGTCTGTCCAGAGAAGATCTTCTCCTTCTAGCTCAAAACACACTGGGAAATCCACCTGAGCTTACCACTAATCCCACGTCTCCTTCAGCATCTGGTCATTCAAAACAAGCCGGTAGGAAAAGAACAGCTAAAATCATCATCACCTCATCTCTCCAAAAGAACCACGCAGCACGCACGGACACCAGCTGCTTCGGATTCCACTGAGCCTGATGGATTTAATATTCAACTCCTCCAAGCGGTTCAAAGCTTATCCCACAGCGTCAAAGGTCTGGAATCGAGGATGGCTAAATTCGAAAACCCGCGTTAACTTCAATGACCCTAATGCGGCTACAAACGTGGCAGTAGCTTCACAATCCAGACCTCCTGAACAGAGGATTAAGCGATCTCCCGAGCTTCGCTTCTCATTCTCAGGCCCGCCAACTTTTCTACAACCAGTCCAGACACCATTTCAGGAAACTTCAGCTCCACCTGAAACTTCATCTTTTAACCTTTTAACAGCAGCCCCTGCCCAGTCTTTCGGTAGGTGGTTCGTATCTCCAGCTGCTGCTACGGTATCTCCTCACATTAGGTCAAACATCATACAAGGTAAGGACATAAATCTTGCTTCACTTCTGTTCCTTCGCCTGCTGTCGATAGGAAAATGGTTGACTGTGGTGACGTGGCAGTCCTGCTCAAAATTTCCGATCCAAGATTACAACGGAATCTTTCATTCTCAGAATTTGTAATCGCATTCAGTGTTTTCAGAGACATTCTGTGTCAAGTTTTCCCAGATCATAGGGAAGAATTGGATTTATATTCAGCCATGATGGCAGACTTTAATCAGAGATACGGGGTACCGCTATTCTACCGAATATCATAAATCATTCTCTGCCAAATCTGCTTCCTTCATTGCGCTCTTTAACTCCAGACTCGAACTGGTCTGTTACAGATACCGAACTGCTTGTTCGTCATTTCGGTGGTGCAAAAACACTCACTTGTAACATTTGTAGCGTTCATGGACATTCCGCACCTTTTTGCCCGAAAGCTTTCACCAGCCAAGAGCCGCACGCTGTCCATGGTGCTGATAACATAAGGCCATATGTCAGCAAGAAACGTTACACTACAGCTCCCAACGTTTCTAATATTTGTAACAACTGTAACAACCGAAATCGGTCTGTCCACGCCGGTACAAACCTCCAAGCCGAGGAAAAGCCCCCTATAACAGAAAATTCTGAAAAGCCACCCTTCTACTCCTATCAATGTTACTAATCTCGCCAGCTACCTCTCCTCTCACCTCGATCTGACTTTTGTTGATTATCTTATCACCGGTCTGTCACAAGGGTTTCGGGTGGGCATCCTTTCTAATCTCACGACCTCTTTCATAGCAAAAAATCTGCAATCAGCTATAACCGAACCAGATGTGGTTACCAACTTGCTAGAAAAAGAGGTTAATAAAGGCTATGTCATTGGTCCATTCGCTTCCCCTCCTTTTTCGCCTTTTGCATTAATTCCATTCGGCGCTTGCAACACGGAAATACTTCGGTAAAAACGTCTTATTTTCGATATGTCTTCTCCTCATTCTGCAAACACAGCGAAGCGTTAACGAATGTATACCTTTATCACCTTTTCTCTGCATTATGCCTCGGTAGACAACGCTATTCATCTAATTAAGATAGCCGGTCAAGGAGTGTGGCTAGCTAAAGCCGACATCACAGACGCTTTAAAACTATGCCTATCCACCCGCTGACTGGCCACTTTTCGGCGTCAAATGGCTTTTAAAATTTTATTTCGTCGTTAGGCTTACTTTCGGCTGCAGAAGCAGCCCCCATATCTTTAATTGCCTTTCCGAAGCGTTGTGCTGGATCTTGCTGAACGTCAGCAAGCTTCCTTTCGTCCTACATTTGCTTGATGATTTTCTGTTAATCGATTTCCCATCTCCCCAAACTTCAATTCTCGATACTCAAACTCAAACTCATCTTCAGTGAATCGTCGGTGTTCCCCTCTCCGCTGAGAAAACTTCGGGCCCTTCTACCTCATTAGAGTTCCTGGGTATTACTCTGGACTCAGTTCTAATGCAAGCTTCTCTTCCCTCCGAGAAACTATCAAGGATCAGATCCTTCCTAGAATCTATTCCTGCCATTCCTTCAATATCAAAGCACGACATGCTTTCGCTTCTCGAACACCTTAATTTCGCTATGAGAATTATTCCTCAAGGCAGGGCTTTCATCTCGTGCTTGTTAACTCTGGCCCATTCGGTGGAATAATTAAGCGAATCTGATTTGAATAGACAAAGGCTGTTTGTCTGACATAATGTTTTGGAAAAGATTGCTTAATGATTGGAATGGTATTTCCTTCTTTTACAACGACGATTACGAGTCATCGCTTCAACTTCAATTATTCACTGACGCGGCTCCTTTCATCGGATTCTGGGTTTTTTTCCAAGGGCAATGGTTAGCAGAAAAATGGCCTAATGACTTTCCTAAAACAGCGTCTAACACTGTCTCATCCGCGCTCTGTGAGATATATCCTTTAGCCGTTGCCAGCGTCATCTGGGGCCCTGAGTGGTCACGTAAACGGACAATGATGTTCTGCGAATACCGAAGCAACAGTTGCCATTATCAACAAAGGTCGATCATCTTGCAATATGATCATGCCTTTCTTGAGACGGTTAATCTGGCAATCTGTTAGTTTTAATTTCATTATCAAAGCTGTACATATTCCCGGCCACTGCAATGTCATTGCTGATGCGCTCTCTCGGTTTCGTTTTCAGACAGCTGTGCCCTTCAGCCAACCCAGATCCAACAGCTTGCCCTCCTTTAGCAGACATAATACTGAATTAAACGACCTGCTCACGTCAGCTAGACATTACATTTCTAAAGGTGTCGCTCTACATCTCTACATCTATACTTTAAAGCTTATACGTCAGCATGATCTGCTTTTATTATGTTCTGCTTCTCCTTTCAAATCCCGATTTTTCCTACTTTAATTTTGACCGTTTGCTCCTTTCTCGTATTTAATTTTGAAAACCTGCAGCCTGAAAATTTCTTCCATTCGCAGACTACTTGCCAGCATTCAATTCTACGCTAAGTATCACAATCCCAATTTCCAAAGCCTTTTTTCTGATTCTTCCATTCGATTATTACTCTGAGGGTTAGCTAAATCGTCCAGCAAAACAACAGACAAACGTTTGCCTATTACCCTGCCTTTATTACAAAGATTAATTGTTTCTGTTCGCAACGGGCTCTTTTCCACATACCTTAATACTCTTCTAGAAGCAGTGTTTTGATCCACCTTCTACGGTTTTATGCGTCCAGGGGAATTTACTTCAGATACTAATAAATTCCAATCCTGACCATGGCATTTCTTTTTTCCGACTCTATGCTTCGGTCCTAAATTCTTCACACTCTTTCTCAAACAATCTAAATCTGATACCTGAGGCTTCCGGCATTACCATAATACTCTCAAAAATCAATAATAACTTCTGTCCTTTCTCAGTAATGGTTACATTTCTCAAAATCCGGCCTAGAACTTCTAAATTCGTGCCGCTGTTTTTATTACCTACGGAGCTCCCCTTTCTAAGGCTTTTTTCAAATCTGGATCCAGGATCATCTAGAACTGGCTATTACCCAAACTATCTTATAGAGGAAGAGTCCTAATTACAAACAATCTGACTGCCTTTATAATATGGCACAAACGGAATGTGCTGGAAAACCTGTATGACATTATTAAGGAGATTCAGAGGAAGTTGGTGGATTTTTGGTGGAAATTTTTTATTGAGTTTATAAATTTCATCTTTAATAATTTAACTTTTGTGGATCCGGATGGAAGAATTCTCCATTTCCAAGATCGCATTACCTTTGAATTTCAGTTCAGTAATTTCTCATCTTTTCATTCTAACAATGAAATTCCAATTCAACTTTCTTAATTTTGCCCAGGATTTTTAGACCTCCTTGATGCAATCCATAACATAATATGACAATATTACCTATCAAATTGTAATTGCTGCCCATAATTAATCTACATAGGTACAGTAGGAAATGTAACTACTCCAAGGGAAATGTTGGAACAAAGCTGGAGGAGGAAAATAAGTCATTAATGTCATTATCACTGGGCTCTGGGTTAGGTTTCAGCTGATAGGCACTTGAACTGCTTGATGTTTTCCGTTGATATGCGCTCTCATCTGAGAGCTTGAATCAATATCAACTCTTACCCTCCAAATTGCACAAATGTTAGATAAAGGCAACTCATAGAACCCCCTACCGCCAAAAGCCATAAGAGCAGAATAATCCATTATGTCTTCCCTTGTGGTGGTTATTATCCAGAGCTGTGCAACGTTAACAATCAGAATCCCATAACCACACACACATAAATGCACATTCACTCCCACTTACACAACACTGGCTTTTGTTGTGTGTACAAAGAAATAACAGGTTGTTGCAATTGACTCGAAGATTACTGTAATGTCCTTGTGTGCTTTTACTGCTGTGGTTTGTGATGTATAGTTCAAATCCAACAGTACAAATTGTCCCATTATTTGAAGGGACAGTAAAACCTCTATGTAGCTCTCAAATTTCAAAACTTCTGCATATTCAAAACTTGCTCCATATTTAGATTTGAACACTGAAACAGGGGAGATAGATTAACAGCAAATATTTACTTAAATTTGTGACATATTCCAATTGTATTTCTTTTAGAAGACTTTAGCATAAAAGCTGTACAGACTACTTTTATTATGTTGTGGTGTTCTTTTGTCATTGTTGGAGCGTAACAGCATCTGTTTCTCCTTTCTATTTTATTGAATGAAAAAGAGCACCATACAAATAAAATCTAACATCCACTTTTTTCAAAAAAGAAAAGAAAAAAAGTTTGACAAGCAGAGAGAGGACCGTCAATGATTGATTGACAACAAGTGTCACCTGTGCACCACACCGCTCTTTCTTGAGTTTCTCACGGAGGAGCTTCGGAAGCATAAGAGGAGGAGCGACAACAGTGAAGGACAAGAGAGGACCAGGCCTGACTATTTTAAGTTATGTATCGTTGATGTGTGTGCGGCAGTCGTACGTGAGAGGCTGACGATTTTACTTTAATTTTGGGTTTGTTTATTAAAGTATGTTGATCATTGTTATGTGTATGTGTATATTGCTGTCTACACAAAGAATTGCCTTTGAGGACAATAAAATTAAAGATCGCCAGTTCCCACCTCCATCTACCTTTATCAATGAACATTGTTCGTTACATTGGTGCCGAAACCCAGGAGGAAGGAGGAATCCGCTGTCAATGAGCCCTTGCAGGATCTGCTGTGCCATCGAGCATGGCTGAGCAGAGTCCAAGGCGGTTGCCGGGGGAACATGCTTCCATCTCCTTTTCTGCGCCTTGTAGACATACAGCCACCAAGTTAAAAAAATTAAAAATAAATAAATAATTAAAAAAAAACAACAGCTGCCTTTTAGGGGGTGTTTACTCTGTTTACTGGCCACTGGTCAGATACTGTAGCTATCTGATCATGAAAAGACCAGGTGTAAATGCCCTCCAAAATGCCTTCAAGATAGATTTAAATCTGGTCTGGGCTGCATTCCAGATGAAACTGGACAAGTATAAATGCATCTGGTTGTTGAAAGCACATATGTAAATTTTTCTCCACCCAACAATGCTTAAGCAAAAACATTTACATGTGAGAGGGTGTTATCGGCTATATGTCATGTTATAGCCAGATATGACAGCGCTACTGCATCAAACATCACTGCAGATGAGCAGCTGAGTATCTTTTCATCAAGCCAACGTGCAAATTATTGCAAATCAAAGTGAAAGCAAGTTGCAGACACTTAACACACAACAATCTTTATTAAAAATAGAGGAACAAAGTGATTTTATTAGTGCTGTTGCCGCTTACTCCAACTGCAGTCTTTGACATTCACTGATATCAATTTAAAGCAGCTCATATCTGTTGCTTTCAGTGACGTGAACTCCATTAAATCTGCATATAGCATGGGAATTGAAGATCGGATACCCGTTTTTCGAAAACACATTTATGTGATCAGGTGTAAATGGAATCGTTTTGATAAATCAGATAGCTATCTGATCTGTAAAACTGCATAAAGGCTGCATTTACACTGCAGATCTTGATGCCCAAATCCAATTTTCTGACTATATCCGATTTTTTTACGACCTGCTTACATCATCTTTTGAAAGTGACCCATAATACCATAATAGTGACTACCAAATACGTTTTGACCCGGGAAATTAAGTAAAACAGCACGAAATGCAATGGATACAGATGTGAATAAAATTATCCAGTGTTTTTTTCCACAATATTTTGAAAAGTCATCAAAACATTGGTCCTGTACGGCGGAGAAAAAAAGAGGAGAGGAGAGGCACTGTAGCCACGAGCACTTAAAACTATGCCTCATATCTCGTTAAATGTCTTCAAATAAGGATTTATTTCTGTAACAACCCTGCATTTTTGCCTGCGCTCTTCGCCCCAAACCTTTAAAAGACATGAAACATCCGCATTGCTCCACTGTGTGTATCCTTTCTTCCATCGCGCAATTTTTAATGACGGATGACTCGCATTTACTGGGGAATATCCGATTTGTCTGCTTACATGGCACACGCAAATGCACGTAATCCGATTCATATCCGATTTATTACCACATGAATGAGGCCTGCATCCGATCTGAGAAAATCGGAATCCATGCGTTTTTTTTCCTGCTTACACGTTCACCGGCCATATCTGATCTGTGCCACATGAGAGGAAACAATCGGATCTGGGTCACTTGAACCATGCAGTGTAAACGAGGCCTTAAAGTGATCAGGTGTTAACATGCCCTTACAATTCCTCCTGCACCAATACAAAGAGCTTTTTCTGCATTCACGTCATGTCATCGTAATTGCGAGATGGCAACCTGTGATGTTCTGCAGCAGTCAAGTGGTACAACTAGAGCTCTGGAAGTTGTTTATGTTCATTACTATTATAATGTTATTATGTCCTTTGAGACAGAAGGTAATTTAAAGGGATTGTTCACTTTGAAATTAATTTTCAAGTTTTAGCTTACCTCAAGGGCATACAAGATGTAGGTGTCTTTGTTTCTTCTTTGTTGCCTATTCTTTTGTTTTGTATTTGTTAATTTTACTATTAAAATGTTTAAATGTTCACCAGTTCCCACCTCCTTCCCACAACAACAAACCCTATAATGTTACATTGGCAAACTTATTACTGAATTACTCCTCGTTTGTATTTATTTCTCTATGGTGAATTACTGCATGAGACTTGGATGTTCAGTCAGGCGAAACTAGCTCACATCACAACACAAACATCTGTGTGCTCGTCTGATTCAGAGATTTCGTCCTGGAGAAATTGCCATTGTTAAAATTCAGCTCAAGCCAGTCCGGGCTCCTCAATTGAGAGCATGGGCACCAGCAGTACGCCCAGCTTGAGCCAGTCCGGGCCCCTCGACCGAGAGCACGGGCACCAGCAGTCTGCCTCAGCTTGAGCCAGTCCGGGCTCCTCTACCACGACAGGCAGCCGCCTTCTGTTCCTCCATCAGCCTCAGCTGCTCTTCACTATACAGCGGCTCGTAAAGACAGCCACGAACATCGGATTCGAGCAGCAGAATTTAAAAATCCTCTTCTTCCATATTATGTTTAGTTTCTTACATTCCATCATTATCATGCTTCCTATCTCCACAGAGCTTGTTAGCTTAGCTTCCAAACAAGATGGCTGATATTGATTCGCTGTCTGCATCTAAAGTCCCACCCACTGATCTGTAATAGGCCTGTAGGGTGAGTGGGTCCCACACCCTTGAATAATAATGAGCTAATGTTTGTAGTCTCTAAACTTTTTAATGAAATTTGACTACCTGCTTATGACGCAAAATGACGATTTTTTCGTCACATAAAAAGCAGGAAGTAAAACACTTATATCAATATTTCTCCCATCTCAGGGGAAAATAAGAGAATGAACCATGACCATTCAAAAATATGACTGGGTTTCTAAAGGTACAAAGCTTAATGCAAATGGGTGAAGTGTACCTGTAAACAGGGTTAAATCGCTAGTATAAAAATTGCACTTATAGACATATTTCCAAGGTTTAAATGTTGGAATCAATAGCCGATTGAAACTGTGTGCACGTCGTACTTTACTCTATTCACTGAGGGAAACCGAAAGTAAACTGTACAATAAAAGTGCAGTACCGTAAATGTCCAGAGGGAGGCGGAAAGGAAACACGGCTAGACATAAGTAAAAGCACAATCAATGTAACATCAAAAAGTTTGCCTGGATTAATAAATAAGAAGCAAATATATTGGACAATATAATCAGGACAATTGTAAGAGGGACTTGTCTCACAGACCTGTATATCAGTGATTCCCAACCCCTGGTCCCCGGACCGCGCTGGTCCGTGAACACGCTAGTACCGGGCCTTGAAATATACTCAGCAAAAAAAGAAACGTCCTCTGACTTTCAACTGTTTTTTTCTTTCAGTAAACTTAATGTGTGTAAATATTTGTATAACAACTAAAAGAGTCAACACCATAAGACATAAACTAAAATGTTTCACAGACATGTGACTAACAGAAAGAGAATAATCTGTCCCTGAATGAAGGGAGGCTCAAAATCAAAAGTACCAGTCAGTATCTGGTGTGGCCACCAGCTGCTTGAAGTACTGCAGTGCATCTCCTCCTCATGGACTGGACCAGATTTGTCAGTTATTGCTGTGAGATGTTACCCCACTCTTCCACCAAGGCACTTGCAAGTTCCTGGACATTTCTGGGGGGCCCTATGGCCCTAGCCCTCACCCTGCGATCCAACATCTTTCTTTGCATCAGCATCTTTCTTTGGGTGTTTTTCACAGTCGGTAGACAAGTCTCTTTAGTGTCCTGCGTTTTTAGAACTGTGACCTTAAGTGCCTACTCTCTGTAAGCTGTTAAGGTCTTAAAGACCATTCCACAGGTGCATGTTAATTAATTGATTATGGTAAATTGAACATGCATGGAAAACATTGTTTAAACCCTTTACAATGAAGATCTGTAAAGTTATTTGGATTTTTATAACATTATTGTTGAAATACACAGTCCTGAAAAAGGGACGTTTCTTTTTTTGCTGAGTATATTCCCCGATTTTTTTTCATAATAATAATTGTCTTTTTAAAATGCTTTTTAACGTGTCATGTTATTTAATCCAAAATACAAACAATAAATAAATACAAGTAAATAAAAATATTAAAATGTTTCTTTGAGCGCCTTCCGATTGCTTAGCAACGCATCTTATCTAAACGGACTGTAAAAAAGCACGGTGCGTGCAGCTGAAGTGACAGAATATGTGGAGAAATGAGTGGTCTCACTCATTGCGGATAGTTTTGATAAAAGGAAAGGCGATGACCCACTTGAAATATAGCGAGAGAAAGAAAAAAGAAAGTTAAGCTTCAATCGTAAATACGATACCTCATACATTAGGTATGGATTCGCAACAACATGCGATTCCGTGGCGTCAAATCCGTTGTGTGTAATTTGTGGTGAAAAACTACAAATTAATGCAATGAAGCCATCAAAACTGCAGCGGCACTTAAAAGAGAACTCCGACGCAATATGAACCTTTGGTACCTAGTCAACCGTTCTCTGAGATTTGTTTTCATGGTAATTGAATGTAAAGAGTTTTATCTCTAAAAACTGTTTAGCATATAACGCTCAGTAATGGGGGCATTTACTAAGTAAAAAGAAATCGCTAGTTTATACCACTAACAAGGCTCAAAATAGCCCCACACTAACACAGTAACATAATGAGGGTCCCTACATGATGCAAAATGAAGCATTAAGAACTTTGTAAGTGTATAGACCGTTTAATAAGAAGATATTTTATAAAGACAGTCCACTTCGTGTATACAGACAGGAGCCATCTTGGGAAAACAGTCACAACAAGTCGAACCAGGAAAGTATGTAGGCTAATGCATATGAAGTGTGCATTTCTCTCTTTAGTCGCGTTCACTACTGCGAAGATGGCGAGTCTGCATCGTCAACTTTATCAATTTATCAACAATTCAAATGTTTCATGCATTTAAAATTGTTTTATTTTGCAAGCTTTATTTCAGATGTTGATGAGTCTACAAATCAGTCTCTGCCTAGGAAATTACCTAGTCTTAATCATCATTGCTATTTGTACTCGTTGTGAATAAGCAGGCCACAAGAAGTAATTATTTTAAATTTTTTATCACTTTTACTCACAACATGCTAGCTGACAACATAGGATTCCATTCATTATGCTAAGCCGACTCTTCCAGACTGAGACAATGCATGCACTGGGACAAAAATGCATTTTCCCACCTATCAATGGGAAAACAGTGCAACCCCAATAAAAAAAAAATCCAGATTGTCAGACCTTTTTTTTCATTATTATTATTATTATTTTTTTGTTAGATTATTGCTTAAAATATGTGAATGGTTTTAAACCCAGGTCACATTTGGCCACATAAACATTTTTTTTTCCTAAAAAGATGTGGGTGTTATTTTGCCATATACAGTATTTGACTTATTTAGTCCCAATGTGATAATCTCATGTATAGTATGTTAGGTTTCCTTTTATTCATTTAGTATGATAATTTAATTTAAAACTCATTACTACCAGTAAATGAGAATGCTGTGACCGTTTCACCAGTGATTAAATAAAATGAGGAACTGAAGAGAAGTAAAATGCCCATGTAGATTGTTGTTGGCTTTGTGAACACCGAAAAATAAAACAACACTTATCTTGCAGTCAAATACTTTAAAAAATGATTCTCCAAAGTGGCATCAGATGTATGGTAGTGCCTTTGTGAGCAAGCTAATGAAATCCACAGAGGTCAGAGACATTGATATTCTTCAAAGTTCTTTCATTTTGCCAGTTTTCCCAGTCTTTATGAGACCATTCTTTGTCTTAAAGTTCCCGAGGGTAAGTTAAACTCCAGCTGATAGAAGGCAGTCGTTTGGTTAAAGCATGAGGAAAGACATTGATTTTGACCTCTACTGCCGTACAGCTCTAGGTGTAATTAAGGCTCATTATGGTGCAGTGTTGTACATGCTGGCTGCTGCCGCTGCTGGTGAGACAGATGGCAAATTTCAGACTCACAGTGGCATTGGGCTGAGCTGTGGCCACACACTGACTATTGAACCATTCATCTGAAACTCTGGAACTGTGAGCCATGGCCAGACCACCAGCTTACGTTAAGTTATTTGGCAGAGGCTTTTATAAAAAAGTGACTTACAGTCTGCCCACAGTATGCATTCGCATGAAGTACTTTTAGTTGGGCAAATTAAGATATATTCATGATTTCAGTGTTTTAATTGAGAATTATTTTTATTTTCCAGTTATACCTGTAATATAATAATATTATAGAGTGATGCACTCAAATAATCTCGAATTCAAAGTAATACGAGTGCACCATTTTTCTTAAAACTTTATGTGACGCTATACAGACCGATTGGCAGCTTTGTATGACAGCTGAAAAATGTTGGCTTCGGATGATGCATTCAAAGGTAAAGTCTGTTTCACACATACTCCATTTGCAGTGCGTATGTGGTGCGTGTTGCAGTCCGTATATGGGACAGAAGCAGCACACACTATAGTGCTTTTTACATATGCTGTGTTTGCAGTGTGTAACTGATCCGCGGCTGTCTTGCATAAATCTTGCATGTCACAAAGAACAACTTGGCTACTGACAGTGTCTGGTCTGATGTATACATGTTAGGAGCACGACTTGTTCTATATGCTCAGGGGTCCTGAGCTTCAGTGGCAACCAGTTACTCAGTGTGGTGTTTTACAAAGTGCTCCCACTGCGTCTAGCTACACAATATGAAGTAACCGTTTGAAAGGGAGCTACTTGGTTACTCATGAGTTAGGGAACGAATTATTGCGTAGCTATATGCAGTAAGAAAAACTAATTTTTCTCTATTTACTGAAACCTATATGTAAAACGCATTTGCAGCTGCACAGCTAGCCCATTGAGCGTATGGCTCGCTCATAGGCTGTGCTGGAGCTAGAGGTCTTCACAAGCCCCTTTTCCACCAAAGCATTTTGAGAGCCGGTGCCTGCGCGCGAACCAGTTCTTTATGTTTCGACAGCCAAAGAACCGGTCCTCAGCCAGGAGAAGTGATTCCAAAGCGGCACCAACTCTTTGCTGGACTAGAACCGTTCTTTTACCACGTCAGTGCTTACGTTGGGGGCTGGGGCGGGTTTAGATGTGTTCTAAACATCTTTTCTGAATATAATAAAGGTTTCTAAGCCAGGAGAAACATTTGCAGAAACACGATGGAGTCCGCCTTTGTAATTGTTAAGCTTGAAGTTAATCAAGCGTTTCTATTTTTGTAATTTTTTTATTGAAGACATTATAAGCAAAAAAGAAAACAGTCACAAAGATTTAAAAAGATTTAAAGACTTACATATTTCAATTGTTTTAAACCCTTACATGAGTTAGATATAATCCCAAAGTAATGTTGTACTTGCAAGCATTTCTAGCTAAGACGTATGGCGACGTGCACAGTGACGTAACGACGTCTGTTCCCTGGGCACTCTAGTCAGTGAAAAAAGGGGGTTCTGAAGCGGTTCGCAAGTTGAACTCCGAACCAACTTTGAACCAGCACCAGTTCTGAACCAGTTCTTTTTTTGGTGGAAAAGGGGTAACAGTGCACCCGAGACCTGTCAGCCCGGGACCCGTATGGGTTCGGGTCTATGTTTTAAAATGATCAGCCGGGTCCGGGTCGGGTCCGCATTTATTACTTTGGGTCCGGGTCTGTTTAACATTGTGTGTAATACCCGTGCGATTGGAGTGCAATCTCAAGCGCGTCATGTTTCTATGGCAACCAGAGCAGAGCTTCCGCCAAACCGCGCTTTACATATTCTCCAATGTTTATAATAATATAAATGAACCGTCTTGTTTAATTTTAAAGTTTTGGTGGTCAGATTCAGACTCAATGAAGAGCAGAGAGCACAGATATGATCAAGCTGAACAAGCAACAAGCAATCGTCATTATTAAAGTTCAAAAGAGCAAACCGTTAACTAAACGTGGTGCGGAAACGATCGCTGCACTGCTGTATATGCACCGCACCTGGAACGGATCGTTGAAATGGCACATACGCACTGCTAATGGGGTATGCATGAAACAGGCGTAGGAAGGCATCAAGGCATAACCGAATGCAACTTTAACTTCGCTATGTGTGCCATCAAAGTACCACGGGAGAAAGACAAGACCAGCTGCCTGGATCAGATGCTGCAGTTGATACTACTTTTTCCTTATTGGCTAGATTTTCTGATGACAATGATGACTTGACGTGTGTTTCATGTTTATTTTGTTGAGCTCACACACAATAACAGCAACTCTATAGCAAGCAGTTGACAGAGCTGTATAGAACTAAAATGCTGTTCTTCCTCTGAGCCGGCCAAAACTAAACTGTCAATCATATATCAACATCAAAATACTATGGACAATACTGTGCCTATTAAACACTTTTCAATGTTGATTTAAAAAAGCCCCCCACCTCCAAATCTATGCCTGTGCGAATAACTGTGGATATAAGCACACATGCCCAGTGTTTGAATGTGTTTCTGAGCACAGAGAACAGGTCCCACCCCCCGCTTTTGCCCAAGGTATCATGTCATTCAAACTTAGAATCCAACTCCCAGTGAATGAGTCTCAAATCTTCTGATGCAAATGAAGCCGCTTTATTTCACTTGCTCTCTCGCTCTTTTTTCCCTTTGTCTCAAGGTGGATGTGAGTATCAGAAATAACAATCTTCCTATTCATTAATAGTATCTTGGAGAGAGTAGAAATGACAGAGGAAGCCAAAAAGAAAATAGAGTGTTTAAAAACAATGAACAAGACAGGACCGTGAGCGGCGAAGGCCGTGATCCCCCTGCGAGACCCGAGGAGAAAATAAATTTGCTCTAATTTCCTAATGGAGAACAAGCTTGTTAACTATCGTTCTGCTAATTTTCTTTCCTCCCTTTTGCCTCACTCTGTGTGTGCTCTTTGTAATCTCTGAGGTCAGTTGGCTTTACCCAGAATTCTTAGAATCTACACACCATGGGATCCATACTGCAGAGAAGAAACACACAAAGAGATTGTGTGGCATTACAGGCAAATGGAAGTCTGAGTACCACAGCAGTGGTACATACAGAAGCGAAGAACAAAGTGCACTGGGTTTCAGCAGGCACTTAGTGAAAGTTTTTCAGGGTCAGACGCATTACTTGCCTGCAGTAATTAATCAGTTAGTTTGCAGCTTCTGTTCCATACTGAATATCAAATACAGAAGCGGGTATCCATTCTCTTTGCTCTCATTCAAAGAAACTTTTTTTTTGTCGTCTAAGCTGAACAATTAAAAAAAGAAATCTCTTTGTTTGCTCTGCTTGTTTTTAGGGCTGCAAAATGTGTGCTAAATGTGACAGATGTAGGCGCAGAGAATAAAGCTATATCTTAAATTTGATCTTGGTACAATTGGATGAGAAAAGTTTATATTTAAGTTTATATTCAGATATTACATTTTTTATTGAAGACTGAGAGTGTCATGTCAAATGCGAGAATGGGTTGAGACATGGTTGATATCTTTTCATTTTACATTTATTTATTAATTTAGCGGACGCTTTTATCCAAAGTGACTTACAATTGTTATATATGGCAGAGGTCACATGCCCCTGGAGCAACTAGGGGATAAGTGTCTTGCTCAGGGACACATTGGTGTCTCACAGTGGATTCGAACCCAGGCATCTCACACCAAAGGCATGTGTCGTAGCCATTGCACCATCACCACACAATTTTCAGAAGGAGATTAGAAAAATCTGCTAAGCAAAGTTATTATTTGCTCTTTGTTTAATCTCACTGCTGTCTAAAATAAAAGAATGAGATCTCCTTTGTGATTTTTATGTTTTTCAGAGAGAAATTAATGTCTTTATGTCATGTGTTAAGCTTGAAGCCGAAAGAGCAGAAATAAAGGGAACACAGAACATGGTGTTTAGACACAGTGAGATGTCATGGCTTAAAGCTCCTCTGACCGCGGGTTAGTGATTTGGCTATGAAGTCTGTGCAGCAGGGGGATATGACTGTAAATGTAGAGCAGCTTTTAGACACATAGATAAATCCATGTTTGAGATTCAGAGGGATTAAAGTCTAACAAAAACTTCCACTGTTCTTCTCTGACCAGAACCAGTTCACTTTTGAAAGATACCATACATAATTTACCTTCTAAATGTACGTTTCTAAGACGTACTTAAGGTAAATTAAATAGGTCATTGCAGATAAATGATGTGTGCAGGTGTAATAACCTCCTCTTATCTGGAAAATGGCCAAAAAAGTCACTTTACTTTTAAGAGTATATAGACTGTAGACTAATGTTTAAAAGTTTGTGATCAGTACAATTTATTTTATGTTTTAAAAGATTTATTTATTTGATAATAAAATATATACAATAAAGTAAAATCAGTATCGTGAAATATTAATACATGATTTTCTGGTTTTAGTTTCTTTGACAGCAAAGCAGCAGTCACATGGTAGTCTTATGCATGCACTTTTTAAAATTAATTAAAAAAAGAGATCTCTAAGGTATTCTGGTTGCTAAAAATGTCTTTAGTACCTTCATTGTAACTGTGTGGTAATTTGAATTACTAAAACAAAATGAAAATGTATCATTTATTTCACCTGTAAGTCAGGTTGCAAACATCTAAGATATAATGCATCCCAGTGCTTATTAAAAAGCATCATCCTAATGCATCTACAGGTTTAAGTACATCATGACTGAACAGGATTCATCAGAAATCAACTCTTTGAAGGATGAACAATTTCAGGACACTCTGTATTAGAGCAACAGCAAGTTTATTACGACCGTGTCCTTTTGAAGTTGTTTTCAGCAGCTTGAGAGCAAAGTGTCAGCCTGATAACAGCAGCTGTCTCTCCCTGAGGGGTGTGATGCAGATTAAGGGTGGATTAGTTGCTCTGGGCCATGTTGCATGTGTTGTAATTGCAAGGATGATAGTGGCCAGGCACCAGAGGCGCCGCCTGCTTGTTCAAAAGGGCCCTTGTGTCTCCAGAGTTTGGTCCTCTTAAGCACCTTGCAAATTAAATCGGCCTTTCTCGGCTACATGGAGCTTAGTTTATTGCTGATTGCTTAAGGCTTCTTTTAAAGATTAAAAAAGAGAAATCGACAGTTCAGACTCTGAAATTATGATTGGTTAAGCCACAATTGATATGTTGTAAAATAGGTGATATGTACTCTATACTGTTCAAAAGTTTGGAGTTGGTACTTTTTTTTCCCTGAAAGAAGTCTCTTATGTTCACCAAAGCTATGTATGTATATGATACTATGGAAGTCACTGGGTCCCATCGGTTACTCATATTCTTCAAAATATCTTCTTTTGTGTTCCGCAGAATAAATCAATTTATACAGGTTTGGAACAACTTGAGAATGAGTAAATGATGACAGAATTGACGTTTTTGTGTGAACTATCCAAAGTCAAAAGGTGTGTTTGACCGGCTGTGGCTGGATGTAATGGACCTATGGCTAAGCCACGCCTTCAAATGCGATGAGCCAATCACAGTGCGCAGCTAACCTCAATACACTCAGACATTCTCTGCTTCCACTTCCATTGAAATGCATTGGAGTTAGTCAGTTTTCATTCGTTTTTTCTTGTTATTTTAAGTTTAAAATGGTCAAACGGTGTGCATGGGGTACATGCAACTCTGACACTAGGTTCCTGAGAGGCTGGGCGACGGTGTGTATTTTTTTACCCTTTCCTAAGCCACATCTCAACCGAGATAAGTGTCTGCTCTGGATAAAGTTATGGGGTAGCTAGACCACAACAACTAAACGTGAATAAATTAAACAAGGATGTCTACATCTGATCTAAGTTATGTCAACAGACGTATTTGAACGTTATTTGTTAAATCTCTACGTAACGTTAGTCTAACGTTAGACATACAAAACATTCTAGCTGTGTTGTACATCATGTCAATTAGCTTCATTAACGTATATCTGTAAATAACCGAGATAGCAAATGTTAACAATGTTGTGCTGAATGATTCATGTAAATACTGTAGCACCAAACGGTGATGGCAACGATGTGCGGGTTATCAGTGTTTACACTGTGACCTGTCCATTTTTGCCTGGAGCTGAAGCTTTTCATCGATCTTCTCAACAATAAAAATATTAATATAACTCTCCAATGCATAGTTAATGCCCTTTAAGTGACTTCAAGATGATATATAAATATCTGTCTCCAAAAATCACCAATTGCCTCCTGTGAAGTGTCTCCTACAGTGACAGCTGCCATAGCGCCCGTGCCGTGTTTGTCTCGCAAATCTGACTTTATAACAATTGTGAGATAAAAAAGTCGCAATTCTTTTGGTAACACTTTATTTCTACGACCCGCAAACAACTGGGTAAGTACACAGAAATTACGGTGTACGTTTCTGTAATTATAGTGTACTTCCGTGTAAGTATAAGAGAACAATATGTTAAGTTTGGGGTAATAAAGGGGTAACAAGCATATATACAACCTGCTAATAACTTCGTAAGTACACTGAAATTACGATGTACGTTTCTGTAATTATAGTGTACTTCCGTGTAGGTATAAGGGAACAATATGTTAAGTTTGGGGTAATAAGGGGGTAACAAGCAGATATACAAGCAAATGATTTAATTAGTTAAAAAATAACAGGTACCTATTATTTTAATATATTCCAGGCGAAAATTGTACATCTGTTGTTTATAAAATGTATCACATAAATTTATTGGCTTTTCTTACTAGATTACTTAATGTTAAGTCAAAATAATTAGTTTCTGTTATGATTTTAATTTAGACTGTACCATGTGGTAATTAGTACTTACCTTATCCCATTGAATTGCAATGACACATAAATGTCAGGGCAAATATACTGTGTAATTAAAACTTTTTTGTTGTTGTTGTTTTGTTTTCTTGATAACAGTACCGTTCTCTGTAATTACAGTGCAAATAGTGTTGTTTCGTATTGCTACATAGTAAGTAGCGTTTGTTACCCCCTTGTTCTGTGTAGTTACAGGGTAAGTGTAACTCCTGCAGGCTGTAAATTAAAGTGGTGCTTGTTACCCCCTTGTTCTGTGTAATTACAGGGTAAGTGTAATATATACATATACATATATATTATATTGTATTATATTTCTTTATTTATTATAAAAATATTATAATTATTATTATTATTTTGGTCATATTTATGCAGTGGACCAAGACCAATGGGACTCCAACTCCTCAACTCTCGGAGTCCCCTGTGGAATTTAAGAAAAAGAAGAGCAAGAAAAGGAAGAAGAAAAGCAAGAGAAGCAAATAAGGGTGTGTGTGTGTGTGTGGGGGGGGGGGTTAATAAATTGTTACTTTGTTGTTTGAGTATACTGTAGAAATGACAATGTTTAATTAAGATGAAAAAGCATTTTGATTTTTTTTATAATAAAAGTCAGAAATTAAATGGGATCCTTTTGTATATTGTATATTTTATATTGTATATATACGTTGTATATTCACTGCACTTACCCTGTAACTACACAGAACAAGGGGGTAACAAGCACCACTTTAATTTACAGCCCGCAGGAGTTACACTTACCCTGTAACTACACAGAACAAGGGGGAAACAAACGCTACTTACTATGTAGCACTATAGCAATACAAAACACTATTTGCACTGTAATTACAGAGAATGGTAGGCTACTGTTATCAATAAAAAAACAACAACAACAAAAAAGTTTTAATTACACAGTATATTTGCCCTGGCATTGCAATTCAATGGGATAAGGTAAGTACTAATTACCACATGGTACATTTTAAATTAAAATCATAACAGAAAATAATTATTTTGATTAAACATTAAGTAATCTAGTAAGAAAAGCCAATAAATTGAATGTTTAATTTTCAACCCACAGATGTCAAAATTACCCTGTAACATTGCACAAGAACATATTTAGCCAGAAATGTGATACATTTTGTAAACAACAGATGTACAATTTTTGCCTGGAATATATTAAAAGAATAGCTAACTGTTATTTTTTAACTAATTAAATAATTTGCTTGTATCTCTGCTTGTTACCCCTTATTACCCCAAACTTAACATATTGTTCCCTTATACCTACACGGAAGTACACTATAATTACAGAAACGTACATCGTAATTTCAGTGTACTTATGAAGTTATTAGCAGGTTGTATATCTGCTTGTTACCCCTTTATTACCCCAAACTTAACATATTGTTCCCTTATACTTACACGGAAGTACACTATAATTACAGAAACGTACACCGTAATTTCTGTGTACTTACCCAGTTGTTTGCAGGTCGTAAAATAAAGTTTTACCATTCTTTTTTTTGTGAGTGGCAGAAATAAGCTTTCAGAGCAATAAGCCTAATACTCCCAATAAAAATAATAAGGTAATTTACTGTAGATCATAACAGTCTCGGAGGTAAGAAGTGGATTATCCTTCACCTGAATTGTTTGTCTTTTCATCCTGAAATGCGAGGTAAATGTTGGATCACAATAAATTGGAACCACAGTTTCCTCAAATCCCTTCACTACATTGGGATGTTCTCTTTTATTCTGGACGGCAAAACGAACACAAAGAATGGTCCTCTCAGCTGCCAAAGTTGCAACCATTGCATCATAAGAACAGGGTGTTTAACACATAAAAAAAATGTTGTGTAACTTTTTGTATGGGATCTACACAGCCCAGATCACATGAAGGGGAATATTAAATAACAAGAAACATGATTATATATTGGAAACAAACAAGGCAATAAATGTAGTCATGCAATGCCGATGTTGTTAACATTAACAATTTGAGAACAAAGCATAATTTTCTAAGTTTGATGTGATATGATAAGCGAATCAAGTGATCGTTAATCAGCATGATGTACTGCAATGCTTTTTTCCCCTTAGTTAATTAGAAAAAAGTGGATGTTACTTACTTGTTCAGATTACATTTTACGGTGAAAATTCTTATTGGTCATACTTCCAAAAAGTATAAACTGTGATTCTTAATGAAAGTATCCACAGCGGCATGGTGACTGACAGCTGCGCATTCTCCTCAAAACATTGAATTCATCCGTGCTATGCCGTGCCGAGGCACAACCCACGTAAAGTTGATAATTCTGCAATTAACTGCAATGGCAGATTTAGAACAGAGATCGCGACAAAGAGGAAAAACTACAGACTGCAGCTTCAAGGTTAAGTGTTTATCAAATCTAACCCTATGAGCACTTTTAGAAGTTCTTGACTTATATTCATAATCACACCTGCTGTGGGGTGTTTATGCACGTGTTTATACATGTCATCCCACACAAGCACATTTTGAAGAGTAGGAAAGCCTCCTTCCTCATGTAATAGCTCTCAGTGATCAGACATGCTGCTGTGTTCTCATCAGAAGCCGGAAGACTGCTTATGAAACCTCAGCAGGCATATCTGGAATGTTTCTCTGAAGAAAAGCTTCTCCCAGAGCCATTGTGTGGCTCATTATTTAAAATAACGTAAGAGAAGTCCCTTTCAGGCTGGTAATTATCCTGCGTGGATGAGTGAGAGCGGATTAGAAAATACTGTGATCTGGGCAAAGCTGCCGTTTCGTCTCTGTTTACGCAAAAGCACCGCCACACTGGCTTTACCATTGCAATTGTACAATGTTTTCCTCTAAATGAATTACATGCTCTATTTGAGGAGTAGAATCAAATTAGAGAATGGTGGGAAAACAAACGTTGCTGCATTTGGAAAAGTCTTCTAATGATTGCTTTGTTTCCACCGAACGGCAAAATAGATTAGATCCTAAACAAGTTTTTTTACCACTTCCAAAAGCCACTTTGTAAAAAGAGACTTCAAAAGACATAATGAAAAAATGAGGGAACGAGTTATATTCTGGAATGGAATGACACAGATGGAGTTTCAATGGCAGGGCATCATGCACCTCTCTGTGTGACTGCAGTGGGTGTCTATGTGTCAAGAAGACCTGTTGTCTGAGATGAACAGTATTGAGGAAGCTACTTTGAGACTGAAATTACAAAGTGAGTTGAGACTACAGTCAGAAAAAACAAACAAAAATATCTCTTGAATTGCATATCTATATAAATGTAGTACTTGAGACAGACCAGGCTCACAATTATTTGATTTATTTCAAATAACCCAACAAGCAATTGGGTTCAAACCATCGAACTTCCCCAGATTGCAGCAAAATACCCAGATGCAGAATTAGGCGTCTGGTTACCATAACAGCAAAGGCACATCAACAAGATTTTACAACCCAAGGGATTATAGACAAAAAAGTTTTACTCTTAGGTCATTCACTTTTAAACACAAAAAATGCATAGCTATACGCAGTGGGGAAACTCCTTTCCTCAGATTTATTGAAGCTTGTTTGTAAAACGCATTGCAACTGCACAGCGAGCACAGTGAGTAACTGACTCTATCATTGGCTATGCTGCAGCAACTGCACATCCAGTGGTGTAGGCACAACCGGCGTGTGCACCAATCCGCTTTTAGCGTGTCAACAGACCTCAGAGCACCTATAAATGGAACCCGAATTCGCCATTATAGCAGATTTTCTCTACTTCAGCAACACTTTACACCTTGACACTTGAAGCTTTCGCCATTGAAACAAGCCTTTTTCTGCTAAAACCGAGCCTTCGCACAGCGGACTACGCCTTCACTCCTCTGGAAGCCGCTTTCTCCTGTCGCCGTTCTCCCGATCAACAATATACTTTCACTCAAAACTGTCACGTTATACAGTCTTAAATTGCTGCAAGTATTGTTGCAAATGCCTCGCTCAATATGTGCCACATGCGGATCTCATCTGCACGAGTGCGACAGGCATTCGCAGTGTGTTTCATGCCTGGGTCCTTCCCATGTTGAATCTGCACTTTCTGCTGGCAGCCGCTCTCACTGCGAGAGCATGCCTGTCTCAGTGCTGGGGACACGGCTAGCTCTCTCCAAAGATTCCAACACTTGGAATCTTTGGGAAAGGAAGTGCCCCTCCCGCACTTCCTTTTCCCATGCTACTTCTGCCAAAGAGGAAGAAGCACCTCAGACAGTGGCAGCCCGAGAGTATGGAGGTAAGCCACGAATCCCGCCTGCCTCACTTTCTCCTGCTCGAACACCGTCCATGGTCCTGTTCTCGTGTGCCTGGTCTCATTTGGTACGTCGGACGACAAACACAACGACAGCCTCTCCACACGATGGCCGTGCTGCAAATTTACCAGGCCAAACTCCTCCAGACGATGGACAAGACTGGCCTGAATCCTGAGGCTTTCAATCTCAGGAGCACCACGGACCTAGCTTTGAGCATGGCTAATCTGATCGTGCTCGAGCACCCCTTGTGCCCAAGCTCTCGAGCTCCGCGTCGAGTAGTCCCAGAACCACACCACCTTCTCCCCAGCTACAGAAGACAGCAAAACTGGTCCCTCAGCCCCGCCCTGCGGTTGATACCCACTCGCCAATAAGCACTACCCACTGCCTCGGCACTAAGGACAGTATTTTAAAAAGAGAGGGCACAAATCTTGCGCTAGCCGGACAACCCTTGAAGAAACCAGCAATTCTCACAGCTCCCTGTTTAGCTCAAGCAGCTGGAGAATTTTATATTGTAGAAAATGGGCCCGCTGCGCGCGCCCCTACACGCAAACGCTGTTGTCTCAGCGATCCCAATAATGCACATAAAGAACAAGTTTGAAACCACACAACACACAGGTTCCCGGCCCCCTTCCACTAGGTGGCCCCCTACCAGTTGTCACTCTGACATCACCCAGTGCCAAAGCCCCTTGAGTCCAACAGTCAGTATGTGCACAAATCACAATGTGAGAGTATCTGGAGGGTATCAGCACGTCTCACGTGCTTCGCTATGAATTCTGGCTATGTATGATTATGACCCGATGGTGTCCCGTGTAACTATGCAATACAATGTGACTGTTCTCGAAAGGGAACATACTCAATTACTAACGTAACCTTCGTTCCGTAAGAGTAGTGAACGTGTATTGCGTAGCCTGCCGCACTGCAGTAACATGGCATGTTGTCGCTTTAGTCAATTTAAATCTGCTATTATGGAGAATTCGGGTTCCTTTTATAGGCGCTCTAACGTGTCGACGCACTAATAGCTGATTGGCGCACACGTAGGTTGCGTCTTTGCCATTGGATGGGCAGTTGCTGCAGCATAGCCAATGAGTGAGACAGTCACTCACTGTTCTCGCTCTGTAGTTGCAAAGTGTTTTACCCCACTGCGTATATGTAACTCACACAAGGTTAGTGAAGTTCAAACCCTCTAAGCCACCAGGGGTGGGGCGTATACTCCAGGAAGTTTGAAAAAACAGCAACACACCTTTCTTCCGTAAAAGACATTGTCCGAAAGCAATGACTGGTTGAAAGCTGTGAGACAAAAAGATAAATCATGCGACTTTGCGAACTCCTAAAGATATCCGATTGTTTTTTTGTTTTTTTAGAGAGGAATAAATCATCTAAATCTGACCTGCGGTCAGTAGCGAGCCAACCAAAGAAACCACTGAATGGACCAAGAGCCTGGTGTGGCCAGCCATGGCATCTTCTGAACCATTTTCATCCTGTGCCTTCTTTACATACAGATAAGAACGTATATAAACCTACCCGGGTAGTGAAACAAACATACTTTGAGGAACGCACACAAACACCAATGTAAATAATTGTAAATAACTGTCATTAATTTCGTACAATGCATCTCTCTGAGCTTCATCTGGGTTGTATTCTTCTCTTTTCTGCTGACATTCTATTGTTCCGCTCTCGTACTCATACCTAGAAATCTGATAAATGGCTCAGCCTAATCCATAGCTAATTAAATTAGTCGTCAGTTATACTTAAAAACCCACTAGAAGGGTTACATATAGCTACGCAATAGGCTACTTGTTCCTTACTCAAGGTACTTTTTCCCATCGCAAGATTTTCCTTTTATATCGTCTTGGATATGTATTAATTCAAACTCTTGGAATGATTAAGAATTTCTCTAGTTAAACAAGATCACATGTTCGACTCCATATTGTTTCATTGTTTCATGTTTCATTCAAGATCAGGCCCCCCTTTTCTTCTTTTTCCAAGAGAGAAATTCTGATGTGAAGATGATGCTGAACTAGAAGTCTTCAAAGGACCCCTACGTTTTTGCCAGGACAGCCTTGTCTTTCCAATCATCAAAGACATTCTGCATCAACCCAGATCTCTCTCATCAATATAACTTCAGCCAACCTCAATAAAAGCTTCAACTGTCACGGTTCTTGAATTCACTGTAATATCCTTCTCTCATGTCTTTGTTTCCTGTCATCATCACAACACTTCGGACTCACAGATATTCACCTCATCAGGCATTATTCAACAACCCGGTTGCCCATCGAAGTTCCTGTGTCACTCTCCCGCCCTGTGTGTGGGGCTTGTGTGAACCTGACCTACTCTGTTTATTCAAATAAAATATTCTTTGCCTTCTCTGGCGTTCTTGTGACATCAACCAATTGCATTAGGACTCTTTCAAACTGGCACTGGCAAACCAAATGCATGCAACAGTCTTTGACTGATTATTTGATAGACCACTCTCTTTCATAAAGGTGTTTTAGAACTAAGAAACTGATATTTAATTCAGGCTGTTGGTCTGCTTAATATCAAATACAGTGAAATTTCCATTCGTGTAATCTTTACTCTGCTTCAGCTTTAACCCTCTTCCTATACCCAATTGTATGTGTGTGTTACATGTCTTGTCAGAGCTTCAGTTTTATTTCCTGTTTCTTGTGCCATGTGTGTAGGTTTTTTTTGTTGTTGTGTTGTTGTTGATTAGTTCCATGATTCTTCACAGGACTAGCTAGCTTGCGTATAAATAGCCCTCATATTCTCTTACATAAAATAAGTGTGATATGATAGTGTGGTAGTAAGAACAGTAAATTGTGTACATAGCTAGATTTATAGAATTTCTTCTCATTTCGCTCTCCCTCTCTCTACTTTTTTTAGTAATGCTCTTTTCATTAACTCTTCATAACTTGCTGGGTCCGTTCTCATTCCCTCTCTGCATTTATGTCATCTTGCTGTAGATTGATTTGGTTTCATCTAGGGTTGCAAAAATGGCATGTTTAAATTTATTTTACAATAGACTTAAAGGGCACCTATTATGCCAAATTCACTTTTACATGGTGTTTGAACATAAATGTGTGTTGGCAGTGTGTGAGCAAAACCACCCTAGAATGATAAAAATCCACCCAGTGTTTTTTTTTTTTTTACAATCTCAATAAATCTCAATAAAATCTCAAAACGAGCTGTTCTAAGATTCAGCGCTTTGTGACGTAGAATTGAGCAAGGGGTTTGACTGACAGTGTGGTCGTGTCATAGATGGAGCACTTTACATTTTTGCCTCACATTCACCCATTCAGGCCACGTTTACACAAAGCCGGGTATTTAGCAAAACAAATATTTCCCCCTCTCCGTTTTCTAAAATAACATCGTTTACACACCCGCATAAATACGCGTCGAGTGCCATCATAACTATGCCAAACCTAAGGCGGCAGTGTAGGGGTTAAGGATAAAGCCATGCAAGCCAATCAGAATCCTCAGAATCGACAAGAGAGAACCTAAAACGCCGTTTCTCCCAGTTCACATGACAACAAATATCCGGCGTTTTCAAAAATCTCCACTTTGCCCGGAGTTTTTAGAAATAATCGTTTTCAGTGATAAAAACGGCGTTTTCGTGTAAATGAGAGGGCAAAACGCAGAGAATTGCGTTTTCCCATCGTGTAAATGGGACCTCATACACCGATGGCAATGTCAGCCATACAAGGTGCCATCCAACTTCGTCGGGAGCAGCTGGGGTTAGGTGTCTTGTTCATGGACACTATATGCTCAGTCGGATTGAGATACAGAGAATCTGGAGGCAGAGGCAATGCCTTTAACTTTTTATCATGTTCCTCAAACCATTCCTGAACAGTTTTTGCAGTGTCGCAGGGTGCATTAGCCTTAGCCATGAACATTATTTCTATTGCCTGAAACAATCTGAAACAATCCTAGGACCCTAGGTTTCCCAGCAGAACATTATCCTGATTTTTCAAAGTGTGTTTTTGAGCCTGTCTTTGGTGCACTGCAGTTTAAGAAGACAATTCTCAGCAATGGTGTTGACTTATGCATTTGTACATGGTTTGTCTTAAAGCATATTAAAAACACCACATAGGCATACAAACAACATTTAAAGCTTGATTTTCACCACAGGGGGACATTAAGTATACTAGCAAATGAGCATAACAACACACACCTGAACTAAATGAGAACTAATCAGAAACAGTGACTGCGGCCATGTCCACACGAATACGTTTTCGTTTGAAAACTTTTTTTTCTCTCCGCTTTGGCCTTCCGTCCACACTGAGACGGCGTTTTAAGTCAACAAAAACGTATCTGATTTGGAAAACGCTCTCCAAAGTGGATAAATTTGAAAACGCTGTTTTTGCGTTGTAGTGTGGACAGTGAAACCGGAGGTATTTTCAAAACGATGACGAAGTTTAGTCATGTTATCCATGTAGTACCAATATATATTCATGTTTATATTGTGCCTGTTATGTGTTATTCATTTTTACACTATTGCTAAAATATGTTACTTTCTATGTTACTTAATATGTGCTATTCTTCATAGCACAGTACTGCAAAGATGACAGATAATGTAGCCTACTCACATTTGCTGTCCTGTGGCAAAACAGGAGAGCAGTTGCGTTTTAGACCAAACACATTGCGACCTGGACGCATCAGTGATGGTGAGATATTTTGCTAAATAAAATTATCCTGTTATTGTGCAATAACGTTATTATTTATTTTCCCATCTGTATCATCTCAGTGAGCTTTTGTGAAGTTTCACGCATGTGCAGTAAAGTGAATTTATTAGTTTCTCATCCACATTGAAACGTCTGAAAATGCTGGTGTGGACAGAGAGCATTTTAAACGAAAACCCCATTTTCAAATCTATCCGGATTATTGTGGACGTAGCCTGCGTTTACATGCAGCCAATAACCCATTCAAAACCGGGATATTAGCAATAACCCGGTCACGAACGGCCATGTAAACACCGGCAAAAACCTGAAAAATGCTCATATCCCAGATTTTAAAAACCGGGATATTATACCTGGGGTACCCCTTTTCTAACACAAATTTTTGGTCATGTAAACGCATATCGGCATATCCCCATAGTGATCTGTGTTCTGTGCATGTTCTATTCGCAAGGAATCTTGGTCTTTTGAGTAGAGAAACTTCTCGGCGCATACAAAAATCCACGTGCAGTATACCGGAAGTAAACATGGCGAGACACAGCACAGCATACTTTTGGAGCGAGCTCAGTAACGTTACCAGTATCTAAGCGCAAACAAAGGCGATCGCTATCTGCCCCGAACTATTCATTATCCACGTGCTGCTGTTGTTGTTGTCTTTGGATGCAGGAAGAAGAATAGGAAATTACGCATTTTGCCTCTTAAGGTTGTCCGCACGTCTAGACGCTAACAATGTTGAGCGATATGTAGTTTAAATTACTTCCTCTGGTTTCTTTCTCTTTTTATATCTTTATTGTACTTATATTCCAATTTGATGTAATTGTCTCCTTTCTCCTACCCTATCTCACGACCAATTCGTACAGAATTCGTACGAGTGATTAAAAAGTGGCTAATTCGTACTAATTCGTATGACCTCACTCGTACAAATTCGTACGATTTGTCTAAACCCACGTGACGGTTAAGTTTAGGGTGGGGTTAGGGGTAGGTCATTCGTACGAATTCATACGAATTGGCCAATTCGTAAAATATGTACGATTTATCAAAATCGTACTAATTTGTACGAGTGAGGTCGTATGAATTGTTACGAATTAGCCACCTCGTAAAATTCGTACGAATTCCCGTGAGATCGGGTTGCCTTTCTCATGCTGTCATCTGTTGTTGTTTGAAGTTTGTCAATAAAAATAAATAAAAAACGTCTAGACGCTAACCGCGCTTCGCCGTTTACATCGGGATATTGCAATTCCATGTATACAGGAGAAACTCTCTCTGCTCACACATGTAAACGGGTTATCCCTAATGTTTCAGAAACCCGAATAGTGACCTTAACCCGAACATAACCCGAAAATTGGCTGCATGTAAACGTAGTCAATGACAACTTACTCAACAGTGGAAAATGGTGCAAAACAAGTCCATGCAGTGTGACAATAAAAGAATCAGCTCATTTTACGTATTACGCATTACGCATTGAGACCACAGTTGTGGGACATGAACAAAAATGGTGTTTGGACATATAAATGCTTCATAATCTTTCGTTTAATTTTCAGTCATTTCATTCACATTAATTATTAACTATTTATTAAGTCAATGTGTGTAATGACACCATTTACATTCATCAAGCATCATGTGATTTCACTGCTGGGACTTGAAAGTGCCCGTAGTTGCAAAAATACCAGGATATAGTCACCCATTTGAAACTGCGGCATCCAACTGGTTTGATATAACATTAACTGATTATTACAGCAAATGGCCAGTGGTCTCCTTTTCTCACACTGTCACTATGGATTCTGTGGTTTCATTTCTATCATCAGTCTTCAGCCACCATTGTAATCCACTGAGTATTTTTACTGATGACAGAACTAGTTCAGTTTACCTTTGTTGCTTTTGCGGAAGGCAGGAATATTCATCATTGTTCCTCTCTCTACTACCCACTAGCTAATGGTGCTGTAAAGAGCAGACATATCATCTAGCAGCCATATCACCCAGTAGCCCAAGACTGGTTGCCCACTGAAGATTAACTAAGAAGTTAACTATGGAAAAGATTCTGCTCCAGATGGCCCTATTCAGACGGTTATTGTTTCTCACGGGGTTTGTTAGGGAATTTCAACATTTATTTGCGAATTCAGAATACCAATGTTTACCCACCTACATTAAAATCCTACCTAGAATTACCTACTGTTTTTATTACAAATACTAAGGTTGTGCATTAATTTCCAATCAGAATCTGCACCAGTGTCCAAACCAGAGTTTACAAGAAGAGATCAATTAAAAATTTACAGTCAAAATAATGAAATGGGGTTCGCTTAGAAGCTTCTAATCTTCTCTGATCTGCCCGTGTATTTCTGAGTGCGGTATTCTGATAGATTTAGCTGATGAGCATAAGCGCTGTTTTGATGTGTTTGGGCTTCGATCACGTTCAGACAGAATTTGTGGATGCGTCACGTTCTCCCAGTGGGAACATGACCATTCCAATGTAATGGTTCGAGACTCTATGAGCTCAAGAGAGTGAGAGTCCCTTCATCCACACCCCGATCTATTTTCTCCACGCGAGATAATACTTTGGCTGGTGGCCAGGGTGACCTAAGACGGCAGGTCTCGAACTTAAACTGACGATACATCCTCGGTCCACGGGGTCTTTCACATTGCCACTTTTGAGTTCCGAATGTGTCTGCCGACCAGAGCCACGTCAGAGGACGCCGGCGGGTCACGATTCTCCAAATCCTTGATTTGATTACATTTTTGATTCTAAGGTCACGGTTCGATTCGATTCTCAATTTTTACATTTATGTGTTTTTAAAAACGAAACTGGCCAATCAGGATAATCTCTGTCTTTAAGGGGTTGCACTCCGGATGAGAAGCGCAGCACCATGTCTTTAAAATTCAAACACATTATTCTCTGAGTGTACACACACCGGCGGCGGCCAGATACGACTCATGACTGTGTTCAAAACCCACAGAGTGCCATTTACATAGTTTTATATTAAATTTATATTTATTTGTCTCAAATCGTTGTTGATGTACATGGCTTCACCCTGTGCTGTTTTCACTCGTGTTAGCTAAACGCTAGCTAAATAAATGCTATTGTATTATGTGAAATAGTTGCCTAGACAACGGATAGTTACAACAAAATAACAGACTTAACGTGATACACTTTTACTTGATTAACGTTCCAACATTCAATCAACATTAAAAAAATATTATAATAAATCAAGTTAACTTAAAACTCACACATCATGCAGCTCTTCTACCAGGAGTTGATTCAAAATTGAGCTTGCGCGAATAGAATGTGCGCGCCCGGTGTGCGACCCCCTTTACATGCGCTTCATGAGGCACACAGGTCTCTCGCTCTCTCCCTCGCTGCCGTGTGCGCACTACGGTTTGGAGCACAGTTTTTCCTGTCTCGGCATTCACGTTCACTCTTGCTCGTTCACTTTAGATTCTGGGAGATTTTAACTAATTTGCGTGCATCAGGGAGCCGCTATCAACATGCGGGAGACTCCCGGAACTTCCGCGAGACTTGGGATGTCTGCAAACTGGCTTTTTTGAAGCGCGAACACTGTCAACATAACTCACTGGAAATCCAGAAAACTTCCACACCTGCGACTTCAATGAAAGATGAGGGGGTTCAAGTTCTGTCAATGGGTCTCCTGCATCTTGCTGTCTATTGAATGGCTGAAGCTTAGTTAGAGGAGGTTGACCATAGACTCGCAGCACTTCAACACACATGTTGAAGAGAGGGCGCAGATGGCAGCATAAGCAACAGGCAGATCTTTGACTAAGGCACAGGCTCTACTCTCTAGCATAATGGTGACCCACAAAACGAATTAAAAACGAACAGACCTATATCATCTCCTCATCTTCTTCAACACATAAAACACCTCAGTTTAATATTTACTCTCCTTATTGACTTTTTTTCTATGAACTTTTACTAATATTTCAGTTATTAATTTATTTTGTTTAATAAATATGACTGTTAAATTTTACTGTATATTACAGTTTTTATTGATTTTACAGTAATCTACTGGCAGCAGGTTTTCTACAGTTTTATATTGTAAATTAAATGCAATTAATTAAATTTTGCTTCACTCTTTTTTTAATTATAACCCTTTTAACCCCACCTGCAAAATCTTCAGTTTTAAATGAACACCTGTGTGTCCACACAACAGTATTGGAGCATTAGTGATGAACACCTGATGTTAACAAGCAGAATCACTGAAGGACAGAGAAACAACAAGAAGATAAGAAAGCGAAAAACAAGAACTACAACTGACTTCAGCCACAGAAGACATTAAATCTCTCAAGATATCAGTAGGGGAGGATTAAACAACTTCAACAAATAGCATTACAAGTGATATATTCAGAGTTTCTCCTGTATACATGGAATTGCAATATCGCGATGTAAACGGCGAAGCGCGGTTAACGTCTAGACATACGGACAACCTTAGGACGCAAAATGCGTAATTTCCGAGTCTTCTTCCTGTATCCAAAGACAACAACAACAGCAGCACGTGGATAATGAATAGTTCGGGGCAGATAGCGATCGCCTTTGTTTGCGCTTAGATGCTGGTAACGTTACTGAGCTCGCTTCAAAAGTATGCTGTGCTGCGTCTCGCCATGTTTACTTCCGGTATACTGCACGCGGATTTTTGTATGTGCCGAGAAGTTTCTCTACTCAAAAGACCAAGATTCCTTGCGAATAGAACATGCGCAGAACACAAATCACTATGAGGGTATGCCGATACGCGTTACATAACAAAAAATTCGGGTTAGAAAAGGGGTACCCCAGGTATAATATCCTGATTTTTAAAATTCGGGATATGAGCATTTTTCAGGTTTTTGCCGGTGTTTACATGGGCGTTCGCGACCGGGTTATTGCTAATATCAAGGTTTTGAACGGGTTTTTGGCTGCATGTAAACGCAGTCACTGATCACATCATAGTAACATCAAATGAAAATAAAATTACATCTAAACCTCTGTCACCTTTTAATAATTACTTATGTAGATGTCTTACTAATAAAGTCAAACGGTTTAGTAATAAGTGAAGCTGTTAATGCTGTTTATGGATTGTTTAATCCTCCTCTGCTGAGATCTCCAGAGATTTAATGTATTTTATCTTCAGTTGATTTAATGTTTTTTTTGTTTTTTTTTCTGTTCTTGTTCCTCTTTCCTTCAGTGATTCTGCTTATTAACAGCAGGTGTTCATCTGTGTCTGAATTAGCTTAGGAAACCAACTGAATTAAGTATGAAATTATTCACTCAGGCAAGTGGACAATATTAGTAAACTATATGCAGGGAATATTGAATGAGGGTGTTGGGTGTGATTTTGGGTATCGTCTTTGAGCACTGTTAATTAACTATGTATTCCTGTAGGCTATTTTTTTTTCACATTTTTAAAATGACATCCATCATTTTTTAGATAAAATTCAAAATGATTGGTAACACTTTACTTGAAGGGGTGTGCATAAGACTTGACATGACACCTTCATAATTATGACATGGAACACGTCATGAATATGAAGAAGGTTTTATGTCATTAAGTGTCACTCGCTTAATTATGATTTTATTATGATGAATTATTATTTTAATGCAAATATGACATTGTTTTGAGATGTCTTTGTTATGACAGCCTGTTCTCAGGTAAATGTGTCTCTATAACACACATTGTGTATTGTCGTGTGTAATTTATATGCAAAAATTAGTTTTTATGTGCATATGAGATGCAGTCTTTCAGTATGCATTTGATACGCAGTTCATTTGCGTGTAATACACACACACCCCCACACCACCAATTCTACCCAAACCTATAATACACACACCCCACACCTAAACCTACCCTAACCAACCAATGCATATCATATGCACGTAAAAACTCACTTTAGCGTATAAATTACACAATAAAACACACATGGGCTATAAAGACACATTTAGTGTGATTGGGTTGGTTATGACAACTTGACATAAACCAATACATCATAACCTGTTAGTGTCTTTGTCATGACAACTTGACATACACCAATACATCATAACCTGTCTGCATCTTTGTCATGACAATTTGACATTACTAAGACAACACAGCCTGTCATAAATATGTCATAAACATGATATAGCGGATTAATTTTCAAACTTAATAAACCACTTAGCTTTATGGGTTAACATTACATTGAACTGTCAGGTGGTTGACCTTTGGCTGTCATAAGGCTGTTCTAACATTTTGATGACAAATTCAATTTGTACCACTGTAGTTGAGGTCAAGGGAAATATTCATGACACAGTTATAATGGCCTCATCAAATCCAATGTCAAAACCAACCACATGACAGTTTAATGTAATGTCAACCCATAAAGCTAAGTGGTTTATTTAGTTTGATAATTAATCTGCTATGTGATTTTTATGGCATATTAATGACAATTTATGTTGTTTTGGTAATGTCAAGTTGTCATTACCAGGACACTGACAGGTTATGATGTTTTGGTTTGTCATAACAAAAACACCTCACACAATGTCATATTTGCATTACAAATGTACCAATTGAGAGAATGACACTTAATGACAGTTGTCATAAACATGTAAAAAACCTCCTTCATAATCATGATGTTTCATGTCAGTCTTAAGCACACCCCTTTCAAGTAAAGTGTTACCAAATAATTTTTAAACAAAATTGCAAATATATTTTTATATTTGCCATTGGCAGGAAAAAAACCTTGTTGCTCAATTTGAGCTTGATTTAAAAAATAAATTAATAATAAAAAAAAACTATTAATTATTAAAAATGAATTATGGTCAGACACACACCTGTACTGACCATAAAGCCACAATACTAACTGACAACAAAGTACAATAACGGTTCACTCTTAAAACACTAACTCATGCCACACACACACACTGTCACACTCCCCATATCTCTCTTTCGTTGTCCATGCAATGGTCTTTTGATCTTTAGTGCCATTATGTCTTCCCATAAGCCACGTCTTGTCCTCTCCAACTCATTGTCTGATTTGAAGGACATTCTGTAATTGGAAGTGCCCTGCTGGACATAAAGGTTGAATGTTGTCTCCATGGGTGGATGTTGCTTTCTCCCTTTTATTGGCCATGAGGCTTAATACTCTTGGGTTTTAACAGCCAAAAAACTATGCTTTAATTCATATATTTCACTTTGTTATTCTCTGTCTGCAAATTCATGCCACATATACACAAGTCAATGGAATTGACTTATATATATATACTGTATATATATATATATATATATATATATATATATATATATATTAATTCAACCATAGCCAATTAAAAGAAAATAATGTTTGTCTTTGTAACTTTCCATCAAAATGTAACAACTTGATCTGCCTCTGAAAAAGATTAGAAAAAGGCTAAGCAAACTATGAATAAACAAGTTATTTCAACAAAAATACATCAAATGCAAAGTGTCACGCAGGGAATTGTGGGAATGTCAATTTATGTTTTTTTCACTGTAAATTATACAATGAGTTGTTCATTTTCACTTTCAAAAACTGTAAATTTAATAGTATTTTTAAGTTAAATTACATGAAATTTACCATTTAATCTATCACAGTTATTGACTATAGTAAGGAAAGGTTCTGTTAACCTATTAACAGTTTTTCACGTCTTTTACCGTCAAAATCACAATCATTTTTATAGCTGCCACACTCCATCTTCCAGGTGTGCGCTGGCATTGTTTATTACATTCACTAACAACCAGTCAGGTTCTGTGGTGGACTCCCTGATCCACCTGGGTAAATTTGCCTTCAACAGTGAAGGGTTATGGCAAACTCCAGACAGAAGGAAGAAGTGGCAAAAACTTGGATGAACATGACCAATCTCTCCTCACCTACAGTGGATTGTGAGAGGATCATGTGGAGAACTCGGTCAGGGGTGAAATGAGCTCCAGCTCTCGTGGAAGGAAGACTGTTATGTGGCACAAGGGGTCCACAGCTGAGCACACGAGGAAAATAGAAAGGAGCGAGGTATTGGTAGGGACACAGAAAAGAGGAATTACTTTGATGTGTAAAAGACAAGTGCGGTTTAATGTTATAAAAAGTGATGTTCTTTTGAGGAAAAAAGACAACCAATAGCATGTTGTGGGTATTGGACATATTTTGAATTCAGTGAGAAAGAGAAAGAAAAACACAATTAAAGGTATCTCACAATTATCTAATATCTTAGAAAGTCTCTTATCCAGTAATGAGATTAAATATAGACATTAGAACAAGAACCCGGTAATCTCTAGTTGTTATTAACTAAGACTTTTAAAACTGTTTTTGGTAATTGAAATAATGTTAAAGAAAAATAAAATAAATATTAGATGAAAAACCTTTTTTTATATATATATAATGAAACTGTGGAGACATGGCCAGAGCAAAGGCAGGAGACACGGCTTGCAGTCAATAATAATATAAATATAAATATATATATTAGGCTTTCGGTTAGGTTTTCGGTACGCATTTTGAACCGAACGGTTCGTTCGGTTCATTTTTCCTGCCGACCAACATTTCGTTATTCAAATGTCCGCGCGTCATAATGTAAGAGACGCTGGTGTGAGCACAACATTGCCCGACATCAAATGGCAAATGTGATGTAAGCGGAACAAAACTGAGCTACTCGTTATTGTGTGGTTGTCTGGATGAGCGACCGTTTATCAGTTTGGATGCAGCGCAAGCCAATCTTGATCAGCACTGTTACTACACAGCCAAATCTAGTCAAGAAAATATTTGAATTTGCCACTATAGTAATAACATCGCTGCGAGATCTAGTGAGAAACATTTACATTTATCCGTTATTAACGGATCAAACAGCGCTGATGTGGAAACCAGGAATAAACTTTGTGCCATGAATGGTGAACACTATCCAGTGTCCACAGATCAGCAACATCACCATGGATTTACTGTATAACACTACTATCTGTAAGTTTGGCAGGAATAGACAAATAGTAGGCTATAATGCTTTCAAGTAACATCATGTCGGTTGTATTTTGACATTATTATCAATACAATAGCCTCTATGCACGATCGTTTCCGGGTTTGTCTCAGCACGCCCAGTTACATCCGGTGCTGCGTCTGTATACGGTCAGAAGCCGGTTTTGCATCAGGTGGAGATAGTGTCAAATTACACTTGCTGTTTATAAAAACGTCCTGCGGTTAACGTGAATGATGTTAACAACACTGTGAGGCAGTTAGAAAAAGAGAAGTTATTTAAATGATATATTTCCAGCTACATCAACAACTTTAAAGGTTAGTATTATCTCATTTCGTTTGAAATTCGACTAGGGAATCAGCGTTTCTAAAATCGTTGTCTCCATTTCTGAGAAAACGGATTTTATTAAAGTTTTGCCTCTATACACTTGGCCTGCAGAATGTGCTTCCGGAAGTAGAGATGCTGACTGAGATTCTTTCAGACACACGTCATCAGGGTTCGTGCATAGAGGCTGTTGCTGCCCTCAAATGTTAATCTAAAATAAAAAATTTGTTTATGACTACTACAATATTACATTTCATTTTGTCCAAGGAGCTGTTTTGTTTTATACACTCTTAAGAAAAGTCAAGTATAGCTCCATCATTGCTCAAAGTTAAAAAATATCATACTTTATGATGTTAGTTTTAATAAAAATATAATAAAAAAAATTAAATCAAGGAAATTTCTCTGCCATTTCTTTCTTTTTGCTGTATTTGAAACGTACCGAACCGTCTTCGGAACCGAACCGTGACACGTATTGAACCGAACCGTGAATTTTGTGAACTGTTACACCCCTAATATATATATATATATATATATATATATATATATATATATATATATATATATATATATATATATATATATATATATATATATATATATATATATAAATATGTCAAACTTGCATTTTGCTAAAGTATCTCTCCAAAACTGACAAACTAATAGGGAAATGGAAATTATATATACACATACATAAACACATAAATAAACTTAACCATTGACAATTGGTTATTTACAATTAAATTTAAATTAACATCACCATCACCATAACCAAAATGAACAACACATTTCTATGTACAAGCAAAATAAACACAATTAAACAATGACCCTCCTGCACACAATGAGAAAGACAATGCCTATACTACCCATAATTCCCAAGATGGCATAAAATGGGGAACAGGAAGACTGCATTTTTCTTAAACCTCCACTCCAGGAACCATGATGTAGCCATGAACCCAGAGAAAAGTAAGTAGTAAGTAAGTTGATATTAATTCTACATAAAATATAGACAACTTTTTGTGTCATTGTTGCCTGTCTAATTTTCACCTTAGACTAGAAAAAGTGAACAAAATGTTATTTAAACAAACAATATGAGTCATAAACTAACATTTATACAAGTACTATACACAAAACAAACACAGTGCATATACATAGTGGTAATAAATTAGGGGTAACTATGACATCGTCACAGACACAATTAAACAAGTCTGTTGAAGTACTAAAATCAATAAAATTAAAACTAATTACAGCTATCTAGGAAATAAATAAATAAATGTAATGAATGGCACAATACAGTGTTACTAAACGAAAATGAAAACTGAAAATATAAAAATAAAAGCTAATTCAAAATATTGATTAATACTATTTTATATAATCTAATACTAGTATATACAACTAAAATGAATGGTAATCTCATGGCTGTCTCTGCTACAGTTTGAGAAGAGATGTCCATAATGTCTCAAACTGTGCTCAGATTTGATGATAGGCCATGTCTGTCAGAATTGTTAACTGTTTAGCAATATTCTAGCTTTAGAATTTTACCGGAATTTGGACTAACTTTAAACTGGCGATCCAACCCGATCCCACTAAATGCGTCTTTATAGCACGCATGTGTATTGTCATGTAATATATACGCTAAAGTGAGTTTTTACGTGCATATGATACGCATTGGTTGGTTAGGTTAAGTTAAGGTGTGGGGTGGGTGCGTGTGTATGTATACGTTTGGCTAGAATTAGTGGTTTGGGTTGCATGTGTATTATATGCAAATGAACTGCGTATCAATTGCACGCGAAAACTGCGTCTCATATGCACTTAAACTCATTTTCGCGTATATATTACACGACAATACACATGCGTGTTATAGAGACGCATTTACGTGAGAACAGGCTGGGCGATCTATAAAATCGTAAAAATGCATTGAATTCATTTCTAGGGAGTAAAATATAATCGAGACCTTTGTTTTCTTTTCTTTTTTTTACATTTGGACTAATTAGCAACCACTCAGAATTATTATAGCAATTAAAAGCATTCAGAATTATAAGCATTTCAAAACGCCTTAGCGACAAACTAGCAATGCCACGGCAACCAATCTTAGCATTCTTGCCTCATCAGGGTGACTTTTGCACAATCAGGCAACCACACAGATCAAATATTTATTCAAATTTTCCCTGTTTCAGATCTAAGCCCAAGCTGATACTGAAGTTCCTCATTACCGAGAACTCCATTACATGTCCTGAGCTGTGAAAGAGTGACCTCTGAGCAACGAGTCCACAAGCCAGAAGTGCTCCACACCCCACGTACCCATTCGACACATGCTGTGGAGGTTAATTCACTCTGCCAAAGAGAGTGAGCTGTATTCACCTTCCAGACACATTGAGCTTTCAGCCTCTTCACACACACAGAGTTTGATATGCTGCCCACTTATCTGCATCCACAACCACATAAACATGCACCCCGGTATCCTCTCCTTCACACGGCTGCTGCTCTCTCCCTGGATTCACACTCAAATTGATTTACTGCTGGAGC